>PUFA01000367.1:600000-869322 GCA_003508835.1 Eonycteris spelaea | reverse complement strand
ATAAATTTACTCTTACAGTTTTTAAATATACAATACAGTCTTGTTACCCATTGTGGTACAACAGATCTCTAGAACTGTCTCGTCTTTCATGAGCGAAAGAAACTCTACACCCATTTTTAAAAAATCCCCATTTCCTTTACCCCAGCCCCTGGCAACCATCATTTTATCTTGTTTCCATGACTTTGATTATTTTAGATAACCTTCTCTAAGAGGAATCATGCAGTATTTGTCTTTTGTGATTGGTTTATTTCACTTAATGAAATGTCCTCAAGGTTCATCCATGTTGTAGCATATGACAGGGTTCATTCTTTGTTAAGACTAAACAGGATTCTGTTCTATGTAAATACCACATTTATTATCCATTCATCCATCGTTGGACATTAAAGATGCTTTCTCGTCTTGGATATTGTGAATAATGCTGAAATGACCATGGGTGGGCAAATACTTACTCAAATCTCGTTTTCAGTTATTTTAGATATATACCCAAAATTTGGGTTACTACATCACATGGCAGTATTTATAATTTTCTGAGGTACATTTATGCTGTTTTCCATAGTGTCTGAACCATTTGCTTCCCAACAGTAGTGTGTAAGGGTTTTAATTTTTCCACATTCTTGCCAACATTAAGAGTTTATGAAGGGAATGTACATATGATGAACATCTTGGGCAGCAGTAAGACACCATGGATACCCTCCATGCAGCGTGACAGGTCCTAAGGAGTTATATAGAACAGGGCAAGATGGATAGAGGTACTGGGGTGTGACCCACACCAAAGTAAGGGGAAATGCCTGCCTGGGGAAAGGCAATGGACTGTTCTAGGAACCAGCGTAGGGGAGGGTTGGTCAGACTGTCTCTGGGGACTTATGTGGAGCAATCTCTGCTCTGGCCTGCACCCAAATAGATCTAGCTCAAGGGTCCCACAGCAGTCATGTCATGAAATAGTCTTTCCTCCACAAAGTTGAAAAGAAGTGTCAAAAGTCAGCATCCTTGCCTTGTTCTTGATCTTAGAGGACACACTTTCAGTCTCTCACTGATGAGTGTGATGTTAGAAGGGGACCTTTCATACATGACCTTCATTATGTTGAGGTATTTCCTTCTATTCCTAGTTTGTTGAGTATTTTTGTCATGAAAGGCCAACTAATTTTTTACATAAATGTAATAGCTACCTTATTAACATAGGATAAAGCATAGATGAGGCTTTGTCTATTTTTTAAAACATTTTAAGAAAATTAGTTGATGCTCACAATAGAAGCATAGGCCTTAATGATACTTCAGAAACCATTTTCCAATCACCCTTGGATTGTCCTTGTATTCATCACTCTCTTATTCAGAATTCTGTGTCCCTAATTAGAATCTACAGATTTTGGAAACATTTACCAGCCAAAACACTGATTTCTTATCACCTTTTAGTCAAGCCTTCTTGGGTGGCCTTTGGAGTGGAACTGAGTAAACACCAGGAGGTATTTCCTCAATCCTATTGACAAGAAAATTTTCCTCATGGAAATTACAAATATTCTTTCTAAGATATAGCAAATTGCAACTTTTAGCATCATTTCTTTGCCTAGATATGTTTCTGACAACCATTTCATTGTTCTAGTCCCAGTCTCCCTCACTCTTACTTTTACGGAGAAAGTTGAAAAGAAAGAGCCTTAAGGGCATGAGTTCTAGTCTTGGATTCCCTACCCACATAGGCCCTTTCTTTTTCCTATCACCTTTATAATCCCAGGTACTTACAAGAGTTGTTGAAGTACTAATTAAAGTCATGCAAGTGAAAACACATCGTAAGCCCTAAAGAATTAAAGAACTGCATGTTATCTGTTAATATGTGACTCTCACATTGAAGGCAATGCCCAGGGTGCCACTGAACAATGAACCCAGTTTGAAGAAATTGTCAGTAAGAGCAAATCTGCTGACGGCAAGTGGCTCGGAACAGGACCAGAAACCAGTGCCCTCCTGGAAAAGCAAGCCCTCCAGACAGCACTCTAGACGAAAGCTGGGTAAGAGAAAATAATTTGGGGGATTTAGTTCCTCTAAGTCCTCTGGATAGGTTGATCGGTACATAGGTATGTGGGATGGGCTGTGGCCTGGGTTTAAACTGAGCTAAGCAGAGATCTGAAGTTAGCGCTGGGGCTTTGGGCAAATTTTATAAGTTCTCTGAGCTCCCGAATGGGAATCTGTAAAGTGAAGATAAGGATACATAGCTCATATATTGCTTGAAAGCATAAAATTAAATTTAAAAGATTCGGCATGTGCAAGTTGCTCAATAAACCCATGTGTGATAATAGGGACCATACTTTCTTGGTGTGTTTGCCCACACCTTGGCTCAATGCCTAATACATCATGTGCCCTCAACAAATATTTTCTGAGTGAGATTATGTGGATGAACCATTTTGTGAACAGAAAGGTTGGGAAGTTAAACCTGATAATGGAAGCACTAGAAACTAAAATTGAATCAGCCATCTGTGGTCCATGTGGAGTCTTAGTCTCTCTGAACCAATACTTAAGGGAGGAAAAAACCAGAGTATACAGAAAGGCAAGTGATAGTTTATGCGAGGAGATTTCATGTTTTCTGACAAAACAGGGACTAGCACTCGAGACCCCACCAACCTCACTCACCTGCCCTTCTCCAACTTAGGACTCAGAAGAAAGGGGGTTGAAGTGAAGATGTACAGCCTCCGAGAAAGGACGGGCCGCGTACCAAGAGGTCAGCGAGCCCCAGGATGACGACTACCTGTGTAAGTGACTCTCACAGGAAGGCTTTTAAGTCTCGATATAATACTTTCATCTGGTCATTTGGTCCCCAATCATTTCCTCCTTCCCATGACCTGGGGTACAGGATGGAGGCTCAGTGACGTGTGTGCCCAGGCTCTGTCTGAAGCTCTCACGTGAAGGGACATGCATGACACCTTCCCTAATCCCTGTTGCTCTCGCCTCTAGATTGTGAGAAGTGTCAGAATTTCTTCATCGACAGCTGTGCTGCCCATGGGTCCCCCATATTTGTAAAGGACAGTGAGGTGGACATTGGGCATCCCAACCGCTCAGCCCTCACTCTGCCCCTGGCCTGAGAATCGGGCCATCAGGCATCCCTGAGGGGGCTTGGAGTCTGGAATGAGGCGTTGATCTACCACTGGGTCTGCTCTTTGGCCCCTATGAGGGCCAGATCACAGAGGATGAAGAGGCAGCCAACAGCGGGTACTCCTGGCTGGTGAGAAGCAGCAACCCCTGACCCTGTCCTTGGGCTTCCCACTTCCCCTCTGCCCTGGTGGGCCCTCACCTCCTCCAGGCTGGGACTTGGATGGGGATAATGTGGTTGGCTCTGTGCATAGAGTAGACTCTGCATGGACACGGCGCTCCTGCTTAAAGATCAGAGGGGAGTAGAAGCTTAGTGGGACACGCACATAGGAACGGCTCCTGCCTCTGGCTCCTGCTCTGAGCAGACAAACTGACTCAGATGTATAGATGATGAACAAGAAGCATGTCACGTGGGCACAGCTGGCAGTGGAATCCATGCAGGCTGATGCACCTGATGACATAGAGTTAAATAATTCTTCTGACTGTCACCTACCCACCAATAAAGGCTTTAACTTCTTTTCCTGAGCCTCAGATCACCAAAGGGAGAAACTGCTATGAGTATGTCAATGGGAAGATGAGTCCCGACCAACTGGATGAGGTGAGGCCAAGTAGGTGTCTGAGGCACCAGAGGACACCCCTCTCTGACAAGCCCCCCACCCTTTCCTTCTCATCGTACCCCCTCAGTGATCCCCGCAGTCCTCTGTTCCCATTCTCCCACATACAGTGCTCTTTCATGTCAATAGACATTTAGAGGAAAAGGAGATAAAATATAGTATGTCCTCAAAATATAAATCTTTATGCTAGACAAAATTTGGGCACTGGAAAACCTCAAGGACCCTCAATTCACTGGGGACCCTGGATTCACACTTTATCTAACAAACATTTATATAGCACTATGTTCTGGTTTAGACAATGGAATTTATTACTGAAACAGATCATACAACCCATATCCTTATGAGGATTTATTGCAGACAAACATGAAACAATTGACTTTAGAAATATTTAACCATAATTTTCCTTTGTGAGACATGCACAGTGCCAGGATAGCCTAAAACAAGGAACTTTTAACCCGTGAGGACAGCAAAGCACCTGGCCTCATTCTAGCTAGAACTGGGTTCTGAAGCCTGCAGGGTGGTCGTGGGCCTCTTTGCCTCGTGATGCAGCCCCTTCTCTTTATTAGGACTTAGAGACTGTGTGGGACTGCTATTGTTGTGTGACTGTGCTGAGACAGAGACCTCCCAGGGCAAGGGGAAGCTTTCTAGGCAGTACAAGCACTGTGAGCAGGACTTGGAGATGGGTGTCCACAGGACAATGTGAGAGAGGCTTAGGTGTGGACAGAAGGTTCCCCAGGAGCGTGGCGGGGAGTGGGCGACAGCAGAGCACAATGGCCGAAGGCGTCAGGTGAGGAGCTGGACGTGGATCTGACAGGCGGGGAACTTGTCACCTGTGGTTTTCTTTCCTTCCACCTGCCTCAACCCAGGTATGTGAACTGTGCCCGCGACGATGAAGAGCAAAACCTGGTGGCCTTTCAGTATCGCAGACAGATTTTCTACCGGACCTGCCGGGTCATCAGGCCGGGCTGTGAACTGCTGGTCTGGTACGGGGACGAGTACGGCCAGGAGCTGGGCAGCAAGTGGGGCAGCAAGTGGAAGAGAGAGCTCACCACAGGGAGAGGTGGGCACCACTGTTCTTCTAAATGGAAAGAAAGGAGGGAATTCTCCTGGAAATGTTCACGGTCCAACTCTTAGAGTAAAATCTGGTCTAAAGTCAGTAAAATTTCAAATCAGATGCTCCAGAAATTAAGGATTCATTTCATATGCCTTTGTCTTTCAGGAACAATTTTTATATTGTTTTTTGTCCTGATTTTTAAAAATATTTCACACACAAAATATATTAACAGCATGTAGTGCCGAAAGGCTTAGAAGCAAAAAAAAAAGTTTTCAAGCACTTACCCACTCTGTCACCAAGGTTGTTCTTCTGACCTTGTTGCTGTTTCTTCTTAATTTAGTTCATATTTCTAAATGAAATTTGTCTGTTTACATGAATTCACTCACTATTTCAGTTAGTTGTCATGTGAGTTCCTGCTCTGGGCCTCACAGGGTCCTGGAGCTGGGAATGCAGACTGAACATGATGATGAGAGTCATCACTCTTGAGCGGCTCAGGGTGAAGGAGGGAAGCACAGGTGCACGAATATGTGTGACATCAGCAGTGACCCGGGTCAGTGTGAGTGCAGGCCGTGGGGCAGACACTCAGGGAGGCACTCTCAGGGAAGAACATTGAGAGACACCTGTGGGCAAAGCATCCTGGCAGAGCGGGAAAGAGGTGGGCTCTTTGAGGACTGGCCAAGGACCACTCACGTCTTAGCGTGGAGAGTAAGGATGGAGGTTGAAGGGATGTCTAGCAGCCCAGAATGTAGAGCCTATGATCCAGCTTAAGACACTGGGGACTCTTCTGAGTGAGGTGGGACAATGGTGCCACTTTCAGCTGGAGTGGCATGTTCTTTGTCCTAAGATTGTGCTTGTGAATGTTTGGAAAACAGGCTTCAGAGATGGCTTCGTCTCTAGGTGAGGGAGGTCGGCAGAGTGGCTGAAGATGGATGGGAACCAGGGCTGCGGAAAGTAAGGTTGGGAACATATTGTGCAACACGACTTCCTATTGTATTTGAAATGGGTTAACATCGAATGAGAAATCAAGTATGATTACTTGCTGTGAGGCTTGAGGAAGGACATTATTTTCACTTTATGATCGGTGGAACACTGAGAGAGAAGCGATTCATGACCTAGGTGGGGCAGCGGGAGCGAGAGTCCTATAGTCTCTCAGCCTAGATAAAGAGGTAAACTGAGGCAAGCTCAAGTTACCAGAAATTGAGTTTCTTTGAGATCACAGAAGAATGGCAATTATGGAAATGCATACTACCGGCAAGGCTGTCAAGGGTTCGGAGCAGGCCGTGTTTATGGGCAAGGAGTGCAAAGAGGGGAGTCCAGCCGGAGTCCATGGCAGGAAACTCATTGGCTTGGTGGGGAGAGATCCTCAGTGGATGCTCACTGGTCAGGAAGAGAAGTCTTCGTCTTTTGTAAACTTGTCATTTACAGGAAATCAGTCTCCCACGTCAGCTCCATCCTTTGAGGGCGTGTGGTGTGATTTTCCGTTTTGTATCCTCCAGTTCTATTTTAGATTGAAATCCTTTCTCAGTCAGTGGGACCTGGATGGCTGTGTCTTGTCCAATCTGAATCCTACTTCCTGATAGAGATCTGGGCACATAGAGGTCCTCAGTCAAATGTGCCTTTTTGATTGGGAGGCTCAGTTCGGGTTTACTCACACATGCTCCCTATAACCACTGCTCCATCTGCCTTACATGCTTGTGGGTCTCCAGCATGAGTGGCTCCTGACTTAACTGATCCTTTTCCCATCATTGGGACATCACCAAGGACAATTCCACCAAGTCATCCAGAGCATTCTCATCTCTTAGTAGAATAAAATGGCTGCAGACACTGTCACAGTGAGCTGGCTCTTAAGAAACCAAATTCAACAGAGTAAATCTGAAGACCTGCTTGGATTTACTCATGAATCAGCAGCAGCCCACCTACAACTTCAAGGGTGCTCTGAGGGGTTTTACAAAGTGCAAGATTTCTATAGGAAGAAAGGTGGGGCAAGGAGCTCCTAGCAAAGGAAAAGTGTCGGAGGCCAGCTCTAGCCAATTCCAGGGCTAAAGGAAACATGGAGTCGGCAAAGGAAAAATGACAAGGAGAGAGCCTTGAAGCAAGGAAGTTTTATTTTTATCACAACCTGTTGACCCACTTGGGTATGCAAGCAGGGTTACAGAAGCAGAAAGCTTGTTTAGATTGTTACGTTCTATAAACAAAGGCCTATGTTCCTATAGTGATAGTAAAACAGTAATTTCCAGTAAGATAATTATTTTCAGCTACTACATTCCCCTCCCTGGCCTTTGCGGGTGTAACAGGGGCCTTCCACGTAAGCACTGACACAGTGGCCTGCTCAGAAAACAAATCTTGCTTTCTCCTTTGATCAAGTTGTTTGATTAATTCCTTATTACTCATATTTCTTTGTGCCCACTCCGGAAAAGTTGCCTTTCCCTCTAACACTCCCCTCCATTCCCAAGGATGGAACAGCAATCAAAAGCGATGCATAAATTCCCAATGTAGACAATACAGAAAAAAGCAACAGGCACGGAACTAAGCAAGCGATGCTTCACTCTATCTGCAACTATGCCAAACAGCTTGAGGTCTGTGGCCAGCAGCAGAAAAGAAAGGACTATTCCAGAGCTGGGAACTTTTTTGGGTGGGGGAGAGTTTTTATCATGCAGATTGCCTCTTCCTCTTATGGGGGCAGATGGAGAGCACTTCGTTTCTATTGATCAGAAAATTCAGGACAGGTTGATTGAGATTAAGTTCCTAGGAGAGGTTGAAACTACAATTCAATGAGGTATAAACATCTAGGTTTGGTTTCAGGGCCATTAGCAAGTGTGGCACCATTTTTGGGCCTGCGGTTTTTCTCTTTAACATGACTTACAAGATACTTGCGTGTGGGGAAAGGTACTGAAGCTCCATCTCCACGAGGAGCAAAACTGCCTCGGATGCTTCTTCAAAGTCCATAGTCTGGGCCATACATAGAAAAGGCCCTCGACCGGGCTTTTCTAGGTTTCCGAAGGTGATGTAGTGGTAAAAATGGAATGAAAAGACAGACTGCAGAGGAACACTTTGAGGGAGATGGAGCTTGCAATGGTTGACATAACAGGAGTGACTAGTGGGCAGGTCTTACAGGAGCCGAGCAGACGCCCAGGCAGCCTCGTCGGCATCTGCCCTGACCAAATTCTCTCTTCCAGCAGAACAAAGTCAGAGATCCATCCGTGCCCCTCCTGCTCACTGGCCTTCTCCAGTCAGGAATTCCTCAGCCAGCACATGAAACGCAGTCACCCCCCTCACAGCCTCCCGGGATTATCTGCGAGAAAACACCTCGAATCCAAGGATTCCTGCCCAGAGGATCAGAGTCAGCAGCAGCAGCAGCACACTGACCCACGCAGCTGGAATGACAAACCTGAAGGTCCAGAGGTCAAAGAAAGGTCCAAAACCTATGCTTGAAAGCAACGGGCAGAGGAAGATTTCTAGGGCCTTTTCCAAACCACCCAAAAGACAAATGGGGAGCCCTAGGGAGTGTGAGAGAAATGAAGGAGGCAGAGCCCAGCACAAGTCAGAAAGTGAATCCAGGGAACATAAGCAAATAATCTGTGGAAGTAGGAGTGTCAAGAATTGTAAGAGTCAAGTATGGAGGGTATGGGCACGGCTTTGATGATGGGTCGCATCTCATCAGACACCAGAGCACACAGTCAGGGGTGAAGCCCATTGTTTGCAGGGAGTATGAGAAAGGCTTTACACGAAAGTCTAGCCTCATCACACACCAGAGGAGAAACTCAGGGGTGAAGCCCTTTGTTTGCAGGGAGCGTGAGTGAGAATTCAAGAGAAGTCAAGTCTCGTCATGCACCGAGGACATACTCAGGGGAGAACCCCTTGTTTGCAGGGAGTGTGAGCTAGGCTTTACACGAAAGTCAAGTCTCGTCATGCACCAGAGCAGACACTCAGGGCAGAAGCCCGTTGTTTGCAAGGAGAGTGAGCGAGGATTCAGTGAAAAAGTCAAGTCTCATCATGCACCAGAGAACACACTCAGGGGAGAAGCCCTTTGTTTGCAGGGTGCGTGAACGAGAGTTCAGTGAAAAGTCAGTTTCACCACACACCAGAGGACACACTCAGGGGAGAAGCCATTGTTTGCAGGAAGTGTGACTGAGGTTTCAGTGTGAGGTCAAATCTCATCAGGCACCAGAAACACACTCAGGGAAAAAGTCCTTTGTTTGTGGGGAGGGTGAGCGAGAATTCAGTGAAAAGTCATGTCTCATCACGCACCAGAGAACACATTCAGTGGAGAAACCCTTTGTTGCAGGGAGTGAGAGCGAGAATTCAGTGAAAAAGTCATCTCATCAGCACCAGAAAAACACACTCAGGGAGAAAAGGAAGCCATTGGTATACAGGAAGTGGTGGAGTGAGGCTTTACATGAAAGTCTAGTCTCATCACACACCAGAGGACACACTCATGGGAGAAGCCCTCTGTTTACAGGGTGTGTGAGCAAGGCTTCAGTGTGAGGTCAAATCTCATCAGTCACCAGAAGACACACTCAGGGGAGAACCCCTTGTTTGCAGGGAGTGTGAGCTAGGCTTTACACAAAAGTCAAGTCTCATCATGCACCAGAGCAGACACTCAGGGCAGAAGCCCGTTGTTTGCAAGGAGAGTGAGTGAGGATTCAGTGAAAAGTCAAGTCTCATCACATACCAGAGGACACACTCAGGGGAGAAGCCCTTTGTTTGCAGGAAGTGTGAGCAAGGCGTTACACGAAACTCTAGTCTCACCATGCACTAGAGCAGACACTCAGTGGAGAAGCCTTTTGTTTGCAGGGAGGGTGAGCGAGGTTTTACACAAAAGTCAAGACTCATCACGTATCAGAGGAGACACTCAGGGGAGAAGTCCTTTGTTTGCAAGGAGCGTGAGTGAGAATTCAAGAAAAGTCAAGTCTCATCACGCACCAGAGGAGACACTCAGTGGAGAAGCCCTCTGTTTACAGGGAGTGTGCGCGAGGTTCCGAGTGAGGTCAAATCTCATCAGACACAGAAACACACTCAGGGGAGAAGTCCTTTGTTTGCAGGGAGTGTGAGTGAGAATTCAGTGAAAAGTCAAGTCTCACCACGCACCAGAAAACACTCAGGAGAGAAGCCATTGGTATGCAGGAAGTGTGAGTGAGGCTTTACGTGAAAGTCTAGTCTCATCACACACCAGAGGACACACTCATGGGAGAAGCCCTCTGTTTACAGGATGTGTGAGCGAGGCTTCAGTGTGAGGTCAAATCTCACCATGCACCCGAGGACACACTCAGGGCAGAAGCCCTTTGTTTGCATGGAGTGAGAGCGAGGGTTCAGTGAAAAGTCAAATCTCATCACGCACCGGAGGACAGACTCAGGGGAGAAGCCCTTTGTTTGCAGGGACTGTGAGTGAGGCGTTACACAGAAGTCTAGTCTCATCACACACCAGAGGAGACACTCAGGAGTGAAGCCCTTTTTTTGGAGCGAGTGTGTGTGAGAATTCAGTGAAAAGTCAAGTCTCATCACGCACCAGAGGACAAACTCAGTGGAGAAGCCCTCTGTTTACAGGGAGTGTGCGCAAGGTTCCGAGTGAGGTCAAATCTCATCAGGAACAGAAACACTCAGGAAAGAAGCCCTTTGTTTGCAGGGAGTGTGAACAAGGCTTTACACGAAACTCTAGTCTCACCATGCACCAGATACACTCAGTGGAGAAGCCTTTTGTTTGCAGGGAGGGTGAGCAAGGTTTTACACGAAAGTCAAGTCTCATCACGCACTCGAGGACACACTCAGGGAGAGCCCCTTGTTTGCAGAGAGTGTGAGCTAGGCTTTACACGAAAGTCAAGTCTCGTCATGCACCAGAACAGACACTCAGGGCAGAAGCCCTTTGTTTGCAAGGAGAGTGAGCAAGGATTCAGTGAAAAGTCAAGTCTCACCATGCACCAGAGGACACACTCAGGGCAGAAGCCCTTTGTTTGCATGGAGTGAAAGCGAGGGTTCAGTGAAAAGTCAAGTCTCATCACGCACCGGAGGACAGACTCAGGGGAGAAGCCCTTTGTTTGCAGGGACTGTGAGTGAGGAGTCAGTAAAAAGTCAAGTCTCATCACGCACCAGAGGACACACTCAGGGGAAAAGCCATTTCTTTGCAGAAAGTGTGAGCTAGGCTTTACATGAAAGTCAAGTCTCGTCATGCACCAGAGCAGACACTCAGGGCAGAAGCCCTTTGTTTGCAGGGACGGTGAGCGAGGATTCAGTGAAAAGTCAAGTCTCACCATGCATCAGAGGACACACTGTCTTCAGTGCTGGACACAGGGGCGTGAAGGGAGAGAGAGGGCATGGGAGCCTCCGAATTCAGAGCCTGCGCAGACACACTGCTTTCTCTGCGATAAGGAGGCGTGAGGACAGGAGGCAGAGTGCACGCGTGCGCCTCCCTCTAGGCCACCGCCCTCCGCACTGAGCCTGGGCCCCTCGGAGCCTCCTTCCGCTCAGGTATACTGAGAATGCCCGTGAGGCTGACCTCGCCCGCCCCTGCTGTGAGCCAGCTCTGTGGACAGCTGGAAGTGAGTCTGGTCCCCTGTGCGGCCTCGTCTACATGCGGTATTGTCCAGCCCCCAACACGACGGCTTCTCTAAGGCACCCCTTTGTACCTCGGGCCCCTGGGTTCAATGCACCCATTTCCACCTTGACATTCTTATTGTACCTGTTAAACTTATGTTTTTAAGCAGAGGCCGATGGACAATGGACATGCTATTGGCAGAGCAGACATGCATGCAGGTTGGTCATTCCTGGCCGCCCTCACAGATAAAGTTCACGATGACCCGATCTCAGGATCCCGTGAGCCTGATGGGTGAGTCCAGGCGGACCGAGGGGAGAGCAGGGTGAACGGCTACACTGGGTGAGTGAGGGGCCGACAGCTCCAAGCGGCCACGTTTTTCTTAGAACCAGGATGGACTTCGAGTACACAGGCAGCGCACACGGTCCGTGAGGTCCCATCGCGCCGTCTCCTGCACGAGTCACCGCCCGCTGCTGAGGGAGCCCAGAGCGTGTCTCAGTCCTGCTCCTGCCAGGACGGGTTCTGAAGGCTGATCTCTAACCCTGGCTCCTTAAAGGAGACAGGAAGGAGTGCAGGCCACCCAGGGGCCACCTGAACCCCACAGCCCAGAACAGTGACCCATCTGTCCCTCTCCCTGAGCCGGGCTCATGAAGAGTCGCTGCATAAACTTGTGGGTTTCAGTAATGAATATCTGTTACCTCCGCCTTTTTCCCATGAATTTTTTTTAAACCTACAACACCTGGTATTTCTAGGTGGTCTCCCAGCCAAGTGCCAAGCAGGCCCAACCCTGCTTAGCTTCCAGATCAGAAGAGATCGGGCACGTTCAGGGTTGGCGTGGCACAGATCCATGCATTTTTAAAGAGAAGAGTGTCTATAGTTTTGTTTCCCTTCCCTGTGTACACGCCTAGTAACGTAGGGAGGAGGCAAGAGAATGAAATACGTTAATCAAGCCACGGTCGGAGACTGCAATGCGCTGACCAGCCCTGCGGCCAGGCCAGGAGGACACCTGCAGAACACGGGAAGGTTTCTGCTGGGATGGCTGACAAGCCTTTCCCCACACCTGCGAAGGGGAAACAGGAGCCTAAAGTCATCCCCCGTGGCTAAAACCATGGGGAAGCTATGGGTGAAAGGCTGGGAACCGCCAGCTGGCCTTTCACTCTACACTCTTACCTTTTCCCAGTGCACACTCTTCCCCTTCCTCATGCACGTCCCTCCGGACCAAAGGAAATGGGTTAACGAAGTTAACTCACAGGAGCTAAAGAATGAGATATAAACTGAGTTCCCCGAACACGCAGGGTCCCCCCTCAGTGCCTTTACTCTGTCCCCCTGCCTTTCCACACCCCTCTCACTGCCCCTCCCGCTGTCTGCCTCTGAGAGGAGACCACACTGTCCGTGGAGTGTGACCCCTTTTCTAATACACTTCCCTTTGGACTCTAACTTTGGCGTGTGTGTTGAATCATTTCTACACTCTCCACCAAACCCTCTTCTCTAGGTGGGGGGGTGTCATCTCCCACTGGCCCGGGGAAATCTGCCCTGTCCCGCATCACTGGGACAGAACGCTTTAAATATTCCGTGGCTTTCAGCAGGGGCTGTGGGTGAGGGGCGGAGTTGCGGTGTGATGCGGGCAGATGAACGGGGACTGACTTCAGTCCTGTGGGAAGGGAGCTCCCAGATGGCCGGGTGATGGTCACCTCCACCTCTCACCGGGGCTGATCCCTGCCCTGTCCTGAAAGACTGAGCAATTCAAGACGAATAGAGAGGTCTGCTCCCTCCTCCTCCCGTTCAGCAACAAACCGCCCCGAATTCCCCTCGGTCATCCTGCACAGCTCCCCCTTCAAAGAACAGGGCTGACCTGTGACGTGAACACGACGGTGTGCAGCTCGCAGGGCTCGCTGATAAGGAAGCCTTCAGCTCACTGTCGCGCAGGCTCTTGCAGGGAGCTGGCGGTCACCTGCCCCTCCAGCCTAGCCAGCAGCTGCTGGCAGCCGCATCCCCGTTTTTTAAGAGGAGGCTCAGAGTCAGTGCTGCCTGACCCCTGCTGGGCTCCGGGTCTCCTGTCTCCTGACAGTCCTATCCCCATGACACCTGGCGGCCCCCAGGGCCACTCCAGCTACACCTGCTGGTTTCCTGGCACGTCCACCTGACACTGCGATTGTCCTGGATGGAACAGGTCGATAGTCCTTGGACAAAAAGGACGTCAGCAGCAGAGGCAACAGGACGGCGTGGCCAGCTGCCTCCACCACACACTCTGCGCTGTGACCACAGTGGCCACCGCAGCTACGGCCAGCGCCTCCTGCTTTCTGCTGGGCTGGTCGGCCGCCCAGGTGAGGATGCTGCCAGCTTGCTTGGGGACCTAGAGCTGGACAGGTAGGGAAACAATGGGGAGCACCATCAGCCAAGGACCCAGAAGAGCAGCGTACCCTCCATAGCGGAGTCAGGCAAACCTCAGTGGGGGCTGAGCAGGCGCGAGGGTTAACTGGTTTGAAACTTTGACCCCCCCAACCCCGCCCCCAGCCCTCGTCCCCGCCCCCAGCCCTCCTCCCCCCAGCCCCGCCCACCCCAGCTCACCAGAGCCCCACCCTATCACCCAGCCCCACCCCATCCCCGCAGGTCCCTGGACTCGTCCACTTCCGGCCTGGGAGGAACCTTCGCGGCCTGCAGGTCTGTTCACCCAGTTCACCCCTCGGGCCCCATCCTGAGCAAAGTCCCCTGGGGCCCTCCCGGTGGGCACCGAAGTGAACCCCCCCCTCATCCCCTTTGGTCAGGAACATGCCTGCCCCGCCCCTAGTCCTGGGAAGTGACATGGGCGGGACAGGGGCCAGCCCTGGAAGCTACCTGTTCCCCGAGGCTGGTTGCGAGCGTGGGGTGACCTCTTGCCACCTAGAGCTGTTCTGGTCGACCGGGAATGAGCTTGGGGGCCGCTGTGAGGCTTTGCACGCTCCAGTGACATCTGGACCGTGGTTCCTGTCCCCTGGTTTGCCTGAAACTAAGGTCTGGGGTGACCCATGAGCCAGGGCACAAAGAGATGGATTCTGAGAGAACAAGGAGACCCAGCTGGCCATCCTGGCTGGAAAGGGGCTGGAGGGGCAGCCTCCCTGTCAGAGGTGCCCTTCACTGGCTGGGTGGAGAGGGGGGGTCCCAGTGGGGGCAGTGGGGGACAGTCCATGTGGTTTACCTACTGCATTTCATTGTTAACACTACAGCCTTGGAAGGCTGATGAGAAATTCTAGCCAAATTCACGCTGTCCCCTGGGGCTGTTTACTCTAAGGCTGTTGCCTCATTGCAGTTGCTGTGGACACAAGGCTGAACCTCCCACGTCATCCCTGCCCCTCTCATGGCCCAGGACAGAGGCATGGGGCCGGTCAGCAGCCCACTGACCACACATGTGCTGGACACGGCCTCGGGGCTCCCCGCCCAGGGCCTCGGCCTCCGTCTGTCCAGGCTCGAGGACCACGGCCAGCAGTGGACCGAACTGAGGATGAGGTAGGAGGGAGGCCTGGGGCAGGACCTGAGCACGGGGCTGGTCCTGCGTTCTGACCTGTGACCAGAGCAAGGATCCAGCCAGCAAGGAGTGTGGACGCTGACGGCCGATGGCAGCGCTGACCACTGCCCCACAGCCCCCTGCTGACTCCCGGAGCCAGCTGCACCAGCTAGTGCCATCCCTTCTGGGGCAGCCACACACCCCTTAGGCCTGGGTTGGTTAAGGCCTGAGGTAGCTTCTGAAAAGCCTCATTGTCACATTTAACAGATAACCTTGTGTACCTTGTGCGAGGCAGCAAGCTAGCACGTATTTCTATTCTTTTAATCCTTGCCACACCCTGTGGGCCAGCTCCGAGGACGGGGGACACTGAAGCCACAGAGGCCACAGAAGGCAAGGGGAAAAGTCGGATTTTCCCCACGCTGGGCCTGTGACCCTCACTCAGGCTCTGGCGGGGGAGGCCCCGGCCAGGCTGGCGTCATGGTGCTTGGGCTGGCCCCGTGAGCAGGTCCCCCAGACCCTCAGCCTGAAGGAGGCAGACTCCTCTGGCGGTGGAAGGGGGGCTGCGCCCCAAAGGTTCAGGGCCTGAGAGTGTGGAGTGTGTCCCCTCTGCATTCAGCCCCTCACGAAAGCTGGGGGTCCAGGCCCCTGTGAGGGTTGACTGTGGTCCTGGAAGTACACGTTGAGTCCTGGGGTGGGGGGTCATACGGACCCACTCCCACGCCCCAGGGACCACTGCGATATGATGCTCTTTCTAATCCTGGTGCAACAGACACCTGAAAGCACAGCTGGTGGGAGCAAAGCCACAGGCCTCAGATCCCTCAGGTGCTCAGTGCAGCTGGGAACTGGGTTTGTGCAGATGGGGGTCTGGACAGTGACCGACCCAGAAAACCATGCACAATGCAGCAAATGCAAACTCCCGGCTATAAAACAATACGAATGGCATTGTGCACCGTAAGTCTGCAAATAAGAATACTGATGCATAGAAAAAAATCTGGGAAAATATAGGCTGGATATAAAGTGAGTTTTGCTCCTGGGGTAGATTGTGGGAGGTTTCCCCTCATGTTTCTGGGTTGTGCAACATGTTCCTGGCCACTCCACAGCCACAGGCCCTGAGACGGGGTGTCTGAGGCTGGGGACCCCATCCTCTCTCCCACCCCCAGCTACACCGACCACGACGGCCGCTGTCCTGGGCTCCTGCCGGCAGGCCAGATGAAGGCGGGCACCTACAAGCTGTCCTTCGACACCGAGGGCTACTGGAAGCAAAGGGGGCAGGAAAGCTTCTATCCGTACGTGGAGGTGGTCAGCCTCAGCCACCAGAAGAACGGTGACCTGCCCTGCTCGGGGCCAGGCTGTGGGGGCAGCTGAGGGCGCCACCAAGCCCTGTCCCACTCACTGGGCCCAACCTCACAGCCTTCCCCTCACCAGGACCTATTCAGGGTGGACCCTTGGTAGCCCCAGAGGCCAGGGGTCCCCAGAGTGAGCACTTCTTTGGGGAGCATTCGGCCCTGGCCACAGCTCTCCAGTTCCCCAGCGTCGGGCTCTAGCTCTGGCCATCCGGGGCCTTGGGGCCGGGCTGCTGGTGGCTGCGTGCGGCCCGCACTCTGCCCGCAGCCTGCTCTGCTCTCCAGGTCGTCTTCACCATCAGCAACGAGACCCGTAAGTTCCACGTCCCCCTGCTGCTGAGCCCCTGGTCCTACACCACGTACCGCGGAAGCTGACGCCAGTGGGCCTGTGGGCGCCCATCCCATCACCGTGGCCCCTGAGCCATCCCCGCACAGTGGGCTCCACGCCCCTCGGGGGCCTCAGGCCCCACTCTGTGGGGGTTCTGGCTCCCATTTCCCTGTGGCGGCTGTGACTCGGGCATCAATAAAGTCTCTGCTGGCATCCACGAGGCTGCTGCGGTCACTGTGCAGAGCTCGGCAGGGGCTGCCCAGCCCGGGGCGGGGGGTGGTGGACAGCAGCTGGGGAGGTGCGTCCCACAGCCATGGGACAGGACACGTGGCCAACGTGGAAAGCCTTCATTTGCTGACCGACAAATCTCAAAAACACACACCTACTGTCCTTGCTGTAAAAGGGGGTGTCATCCAGGGAGAAGTCCAGGGGGGCTACGTTGGGGTGCCCACGAGTCCGCAGGGCCCTGACCCAGTGTCTGCCCGATCGCGGCCGTCTCCAGGGGCTTGAAGCCCACGTTGTCCAGGGGAACCCCAAAGGCCAGGAGCTTCGCCTCGTAGGTGCGCAGTAGGTCGTTGTGGGCCTGTGGGACAAGCAGTGTTGGAGGGGCCGGGCCCACACATGGGCTTGCCCGGTGGGCAAGGGCAACGCCAAGGCTGACCCCAGCTCAGGCCCCCAGTTCATGGTAGGAGATGGTGCTGGCGAACCACACGGCCGACCTTTGACAGATGCTCACTCTGCTGGCCTGATCCTGAACTCAGGTGACCCACAGTGGCGACGCTGCCATCACTCCTGCCCCACAGCCAGGGAGACCGAGGGCAGGAGGTACAGACTCAGCAGGACCGTGGTCTGGGCCTGCTCCTGGCTCCACCGTCCCCGGCCGCCCAGCTCGGCCCTGTGTGTGTGCACGTTCCCGTCTTGTCCAGAAGCACCCATCTCCTGCCCCCGGGGAGCATGCGGGGACCCCACCCATCCCAGAGCAGCTCAGGCCGGGCCCAGGGCTTCTGCTCCCTCCTCTGGGACGTGGGTGTTTTCAACACAGTTCATTTCATCAGACGCTTTAAGGGCTGGAAGAGCTGACGCATGAGAAATGCGTGAGCCTGGCTTAACTGAATCAAAAGCCCAAGGGCCTCGTTATCCTCACCGTGTCGAAAAGGGTGCCAAGGCTTGCAGTAGAGGGGCACACGGCACACTGGGGCGAGCTCCAGCGAGAACTGGGGGCTGGACCTGGCTTCCACTCTTCCTGGGGTACGGGTATCCTGCAATCGCACAACCTCTGGAAATCCCCCAAGGGCTGCACAGACCAGGAGATGGCCCTAATCTTATGCACACAAGTATCGGGGTGCCAGGGAATCTGAGGGAGGGTCCCGATGGGCCGGCGGGCGGGGAGGGCCAAGAGAAGGCCCAAGACCAGCGACAGGCACTGCCTTCATCAGGTGCGACAGACCAGAGACGACATCCACCCACAGAACCGTGGGCGCATCTAAGTGCTTGGGGTGCTGCTGCTGTGAATGCATCCTCAGGCAGCGCTGTCCGCTCCCCACAGGCCAGGCCCCGAGCGGTGGCTCTGCCAGAGCTAGCTGGGGACACTGGAGCAGGGCCAGCCTCACTGGCTCAGATGGGCAGGGACAGGGTCAAGGCATTCACGCCCTCCAGCTGCAGGAGCCCACGCCCAGGTGCGGCAGGGGCAAGGGGAGGGTGTGCAGCTTTCGTGAGACTTACGAAGGGGTTGGAAAGTCTGAGACCCTAACTGTCCCTTGCTGGGAGACAGCGGCCTGAGTCTGGGGGAGCACAGGAGGCCAGGTCAGTGCTATGGTGTGAGGGTGCGAGGCGGAGCTGCTGGACAGGACAGATGGCCCTGTGACCAGCATGCGCCAGCAGGCCCTGTGAGGGACACCAGGACAGGGGCGCGGACTGGGCACCGGGTCCCGTACCTTGCAGACTGGGCCAGCTCGTACTGTAAGTCCTTGATGGCGCTGTTCTTTGACTCCAGAACGTCCTGAGGAGAGAGGCAGACGTGATTTTGAGACTCGTCTTTGGGCCAGGCAGACAGGGTGGCCCACGTCTGGGGCTCCAGCAGGCACCCCAGATGTGCAGGGAAGAGCAGCCTGGCCCCACTGAGGTAGACGCCCACATGGGAGAAGTTGGCGGGGAGGTCTCCAGGAGAGGTGACACGGGACCCGCCTCTCCACGAGAACTCTGTCTGGGTGGTGAGATGAGACGGGTCTGCCTGATTCTGGAGCCACCCCCACCGCCACTGTGGCCCGGGGGCCCCTGCACCCCACCTGCACCTGGAAGTCGCTCTGGCACAGGGTTCCTGCCCACGAAGCCAGGTAACTGGCCAGGGAAGGCGAGAGCTGACGCATGGCCACCCTGGCCCACGGCGCTGGGACCAGGGCAGGGCTGTCCATCCCCGTGCCACTCACTGGCAGCACAGGGCCTCGTCCAGCCACAGGACCAGCTGTCCTTCCCAGGATCAGAGGCAGGAAAGTCCCCGGCTGCCAGCACTGTGCTCACGGTGGTTCACAGAGACAGCGGGTCCAGCAGCGGCCACGGTACTGGTGCATCAGCTGACCCAGCCACCCGTGGGCGCTGAGGCCTCATCTGTCCTGTTTACTGCTGTCCCCTGTGCCCAGGACAGTCCAGCACCGAGGAGTGCCCCAAAGAACTGGACTGGAGTGAACAAAGGCTCTAGCCTCTGCCCAGATGTGAGCCCCCTGGGCAGCCATCCCTGGCACCCCCACAAAGGCCTGGGCTTCCCCCTGACCGCCCACACAAGCAGGCCATCACAGTGTCCAGGAGACGCTGGCAGTGGCCTCCTGAGGCAGATGACTCAGCTGTCCCCAGGCCTATGTCTGTGGCCTCCAGAAGCCCAAGATTGGGCCCAGAGGTTTGAGAATGGCTTGAGATGCAGAGTCTGACTGCTGAGCTGACTGTAGGTGAAGAAGGGGCTAGGGTGACCTCAGACAAGAGCAAAGCCAATGAGAGGGTGGAGGCCAGGTACCACAGGCCTGGGAGACGCTCCGCGCAGCTGAGGACCTGCACGGCGATCACAGAAGTGAGACAAGGGGCCCCCACCCAGAGCACGTGCTGGGGGCAGCAGCATGGGGCGTCAGGGGCGCGTCAGGAGCCGCGTGCGGCCTACCTCCAGCTTGCGGGACACGAGCGTCAGGGCCGTGGGGTCCAGGTTGGAGGCCGCCAGCACCTCGCTGAACTGCACCTCCTTCTTCTCCACAGCGGTGCTCAGCGCCTGCAGCTTGCGCTCCAGGACCAGGCTCCTGAAGCCGGCCTTCTGCTGCACCTCCAGGCGGCCGCGGTGAACCTGCGGTGCACCTCGTCCGCTCCTGCTGCACCTGCAGACGGGCGGCGGGTCACACGGCGCTCCTGGGGCCTCTCGCGGCAGAAGCCCCTCGCCCTCTGCCCCTGCCAGGACGCACTGCAGCAGATCCAACACCTCTCAGTGTCGGCTACCGCAGTGCCACCGCGGGCGGGCGGGCCTGTGTCTGCACCGGTGCCCAACCCTGACTCCCTCTGACAGTGCAGCTGTCCACACTTGGGGGAGAGGAGGGAACACCAGCTGGACCCTCCCTTGGACACTGTCTCAGAAGCAGCAGGGCGCACTGGCAAGGCCTGGAGAGGTCCCAGGGGTCGGGCCAGGCTGCCCCTGAGTTAGAGCAGTGGGCTCGAGACGGACACGGGCAACAAACTCTAACAGGTGGGGACCGACCTCCTCTGCCCCTGGTCCTAGAACCCCAGGTCAACATGACCCACAAACAGATTTAGAGCACAGCCCTGGAGCCAACTGCCTGTCCATCAACCGTATCTTTCATCTCCTATTACTGTTACCTGTGAAAAAACCAGGACGCTATAGAAATGTGAAAGTGAACACCCTTTGACCCTCTCCTCCAAGAGGCCACCAAGCAAACATCTGCTGTGACTCCTTTGCTCAGCCCGTGCATCAGCCTTCAGGCCTCTCGCAGGCATCTGAAGAAGCCAAATCCAGGTCTGACACGATGGATGTCCCTGCGCGTGTACGGGACGGAACCGGGCCCATCGCATCATCGTCGTCTGCGGCTGTGAATCTCAGTAGGTGAGTGAAAAGCACGCTGCACGCACCACAGCTCACGGAGACGGCAGACCCCACAGACGGCACGGGGCGAGGAGGGTGCCCTGCCTCACCAGGAACCTCGGAACCGTGCCTCCGGTGAGACGTGTGCCCCCAGCCACAGCGGCGAGGTTCTGCGTGCGTGCGGGTGGGAGGCGGCCCCTCAGGCCCTGTGCACGATGTCTCAGAACAGCCCTCTCGGCTGACTCTGCCTGAAACCTAAATGTGAACCTCTGGCCCACTGACCCCACTGCTAGGAGGGCCTTTCCTGAGACGGTCACGCAGGCACAAGTCGCAGTCTGCTGGAACAGCGCAGGACAGAAGCAGCGTCCCTCACGGGCACCGGCTCAGCGACCTGCGCACTCACGGGGAGCGAGACGTGGATGTGAGCACGAGGCCACTGTGCAGGGGCCCCTGGGGGCGTTCCAGGGGCGACCCCACCCTCCATGGAGCACGAAGTCACAGCTACATGAGGACACAGGAGGGGGCCTGGAGGACTCCGGAAGCCACTGCCCCTTGTGAGGACCAGCAGGACAGCAGGAGCACCCTCCCACTTCCTCACAGACCCAGGAGTCCGTGAGCCCACAGTGTGTGCGTAACGGGACTTAGACACGTGTATGTACCTGCCCCCAACCAGGGAGCCCACCTGAGACCCCGGGCCGCCTACGGGACGTGCCACAGGCCTCTGCCTCTTGAGGGCAGAGGGGCAGGCGTGGGGCCTCCCACTTCCGAACCCAGAGGCCCGGCCCGGCCCGGCATGAAGGCCTTCGAGAAGCAGACAGGCAGCACCAGGGAGGGCCCCTCTAGCTGGAGCCCAGCCTCCTGGCCACTCACCTGGACGAACCGCTGCTCCAGCACCTCGTGCTCCCACTGCAGGTCCTTGCGCTCCTTCTCCGTGACTTTCAAACGTGCCTCTGTGCACTGGAGAGAAAAGAGGGTCGGGGCAGAAAGCACTCAGCATTCGGGCGACCACGTGATCATAATGCAGGCCCCCAAGAGGTGGCAAGGCCCGCCGCGGAGCAGGTGGGCGGAGGCAGAGACTCTTCCTGCGACACCCACAGAGGACACGTCCAGCCCTCACCACTGTCCACTGTCCTCTGCCTGGGGCTGGCACTGCTGACCAAGCCCTGCACGGGGCTTCCCAACAGCTGAGCATCCACTGACGCTAGTGGCACTCGCCACGGCCCAGGTGGCCACCAGCCACACCACGGGGCTTGATTATTAACCAGACAGACTTCTGAGATGGAGCCTCCTCAGGCCAGGACCCCCGGAAAGGACCACCCTAAGAACACTGCCCACGAGACTGAGTACCCAGCACCTGCTCCTGGCCACCGGCCTGTGTTGGGAGCGGGGCCTGGGTGGTGGCCACGGCCCCCAGCTCCCACGGAAGGGGGCTGCGCCGGGGCTCTGACGGCCTGTCACCTTGGGAAGTGCCCTTTTCTCTCTGCACACCTGGCCTGAGCCCTGCGCTCACAGGCCCAGCGGTGCCCCGCCTTCCGCTGGCTCCACGCCACCTCCCACGGCACACACATGAGACACTGACCTCGCAGTTGCCTCTCAAAGTCGTTCCGCATCCTGGTCACCTCCTCGGTGTGTTTCTACAAAGGCAGAAGCAGAATGTTACTAGGGGACAGAGAGGGGCCTTGCCCTTGGGCTGGCCCTGCTCCTCGTGGAGCAGAGTCAGGCTTAGTGCACCCCGTGTGGCTTCCGGTGGGTGCCATCCCCTCGTCTCTGAGCTCTGGGCCATGCTCAGAACAGCACAGCTAAGGAGCCGCCGCATTTCATAACTCATGTCCCTTGCCTAAAGTCGCCTCTGAGTTTCCGAGAATGTTAGCAAACTCTCCAGGCACTGACCACACTCGGCCCCCACCTGGCCCCCCGCAGGGCGGAGGGTGCCGTCTGCAAAGACCTGCAGGCCCTCTCCAGGTGCCTGCTGACCTACGTTAGCTGGGGCTCAGCGCAACATTCAAACTTATTTCAATAGACAGTTACTACATAAAAATTCTGAATAATTTTTTACAGTAGAAAAGTTTTATTAGAAGGGAAAGTACACTTCCAGAAGCGGAAGTAGGCCTGAGCAAGAGAAGCGTGGCTCAAAAGGCCCTAATTATTTTTTAGAGTGACATTTCTACACGAAAGGGCACTCTGGCCACGTGCTGCTGCATGGCCTCGGGTGAGCGCACAGCCTCACACCTCTGGGGTCACTGGGAACCAGCCCTTTGTGTGCTTCTGTCAGGAAGGACCACACGATGCTTGAGGGTCCGAGACTCGCGCTCCCTCCTGCTCCGCGCTCCCTCCTGCTCCGGTGTGAAGTCTGTGACGTTACTGACCTTCCCAGGTCCCCTCGAGGCTCAGCTGCCTTCACAAAGTCTTAGCCTGCAGCCAGAAGGGCCTTTGAAACCCAAAGTCGGACACATCCTCACTCTGCCCAAACCCTGCACAGGCCCCCAGCTCAGCCAAAGTCAAAGCCCCGGTACTCCAGGCCTCCTCGCTCCTCTAGGCCTCTGCGTGGCCCACCGCCTATCCCTTCTCCTGGCCGGGTCCCCAGCCTGGCTCAGCCCCTAGTGCCTTTGCCCGAATGTCACCTTCTCAGTGTGGCATTCCCAGAACTCCCTATAGAGAAATGGAATGCCCCTCATCCCAGCAGCCCCCCGCCCCACCATGTTCTTCCTCCAGCACTTACGCCCTGGGGTGTGTTGTGCGCATCTGACACCTCACCTCGTCCGCTCTGCTAATGCAGACTCTCCTCTCCAGACCATCCGCTACATGTGTCAGTCCTACTCCTTGGAGACCCCAGAGGTCAGAACAGGGCCTGGCATCCTATGGGCACTCAGCAAACGAGTGTCAGCCTCCACCTAGAACCTCCCCCCATGCTCCCAGCCTCCCCCAGAATGGACCAAAGGTCTCGAAAGTCAGCCAAGGACTCATGAGCCCACCTCACATGACAAACTGCGTGGCCGCGTAGGGAACGGCGTGCAGGACACTCTAACGGTTGTGTTTCCGAACACACCTCACACACACGGAGAGGGACCCTGGGCTGGGTTTTCCTCATGTCAATTTGTGGCTCAAGTCTGACACAGAATTCTGTGCTTGGCCCCCAAAGTGGGCCTGTCTGGATGCACGCTTTCAGGAGCTCGCTGTCCCCGGCGGCCAGCAGACGCACCTACCAGCCGCAGGTTCTTCACCAGCACCTCGCTGGCCGGCTGCTGCTCCCTGAGCTCCGCCTTCAGCGCCCGCGTGTCCTTGCGCAGCGCGCCCTCCTGGCTGCGGTGCTCCTTCTGGGCCAGCTTCATGACCACGGTGCCCTCGGCCTTCATCTCCGTCAGGTTGTTCTGATGCTCGTACAGCAGGTGCTTCACCTTCTGCTTGTAGACCTACGTGCAGGAGGAGTACCACCTACTCACTTGCACACACACGCTCAGTTGCACAGGCATACCTGCACACGCACGCTCACTGCACACGTGCACACATACCTGCACACACACACTCACTGCACAGCACATACCTGCACACACAACACATACCTGCACACACACACTCACTGCACAGCACATACCTGCACACACAACACATACCTGCACACACACTGCACACACGCTCACTGCACACACGCTCACTGCACGCACAGGCACCTGCACACACACACTCACCTGCACATGCATGCACTTTTATTAAAAAAAATATCTCCAGGTTCCAGTGTAAAGGACACAAAGGCCCCTCAAGCAAGGAGAAGAAGTGCCCCCGCCCCCTCCAGCATCTCCGCAGTGGCCCCATTCACCTTGATCTCCACCTGGTGCCTCTCCTCGGCCTCCTCCATCTCCCGGTCTTTGTTCCGCAGCTCAGCCTTCTCCTCCTCCAGCTGCCTCCGCGTGATCTCCCAGAACGTGTGGATCATGTCCCGCTCCAGCTGGAAGTAATTGCGCTCCTCCCGCTCACGGTCCAGCTCCTCCCGGATGCGGCTGACATGCTCCTCAACCTGGCAGGGCAGGGCAGAGGTGGGAGGGGCCTTGGGAGGACAAAGGCCACTCATCTAAAAACATGAGAGCTATAAAAACTTAGGAAGGCTCTGGGGACAGACACATTCAGCAAATAGCAAAAATCTCTTGAATTTGGCCAATAATCAAAACACAATCATATCCTTTCATACACTCTTGGGAATTTATACTAAATTTCTCAAAAGAACACAAGAGCTTTTTGCTCAAAGATATTAGCCACACTGTAATTAAAACAGCAAATAAAAAAGAAAATGATCTAAGATGATTTTGAATATGAAAATGGCTGAGAAATTAGGGTATACCAACTACAAGATTCTATGGCCCAAAGATATACAGATATGAAAATCATACAGCAGGATGCAAACACATTCACAAAATAATGCAAAATGAAAAAAAAGTTCACTTTTAAAGATATATGGTAAGCGAAAACTAAACAAAACCAGTAGACCTCTGACAAAGTTTGGTCCAGAACAAACTGTCATTCAGCAAATAGGTAAAAAAAAAAAAAATTGGGCAGGCTCTGGGTGATCTGAGCACGACCTCAGGCCACCCACTGCAGCTTTCCTCGCTAATGGTGCTTCCCCACAGAGAAGACATTTCTCACTTCAAGAGGGCCAAGGAGGTAAGGTCCCCAGGTCAGGCATGACTCCCCATGAGGGAGACACAGTACTCCAGCATCCAAGTAGGACCTTAGCAGATGACAACATCTTCGTGTCAGGGACCTTTAGCATCACTCACACAGTCCAAAATAGGTTCCCCCTACTATGATTGGCTCACAGTGTTAGATTTTGCCATCAACCAGCATTTAGATTTCTTATATCCACATTTCTAGCTTTTCTTAACAAATCAGAAAACAGACGGCATGGGAGCCCAATGCCCACAAGGTAACAAAACAGTGAGCTGACTGCAGCTGCGCCCAGCCCTCACTCCTCCTGGCACTGGACGCTTCCAAGGTGTCCATGCCGCGAACCTGCACAGGCGAGGCTCTGCGGACCCACCACCGCCATGTCACAGTTCCGTCTGCGCAGGGACGGGAAGGAAACAGGAAGAAAAGAAACACCGTCACTGCTAAGGCAATGCGATGTACAACCCGCTCTGCACAGACCAGCCGCAGTGACCCTCCAAAACACAAACTGGGCCCCACCAAGCTCCACTTAAACTGCCAATGGCTCCCCTGCATGTACGTAAGTCCTCACTTAACATCTTCGATAGGCTGTGACTTTAAGAGACACGACGTACAAAGAAACCAGTGTGACCACAGGCTGATGCCATAATCCAGAGTCTGGGCTCCCCAGCATCTTATCCACATTACAACATGACGTCATTCGTTACAATCAGGCCACTCTCAACCCCTGTCAGACTCTCACAGGCAGTCGTCAGTAACACGGGCTGGACGAGGTGCCACACTCGCTCTCATGGTTTGCCACAGGCTACAGTTTTTAGGAGCCTTTTAATTAAAATCGTCATTATATAATAATGTCCTCTAGCCCTTAACTTCATCAAAATGGACAAGTAGCTTAAAATAATCCCTATTGTTCCATGGTAAATAAAATGGTAAACAAGAACACTATGGATGCCTATACTATGATAACACCTGTGAAGGTCAGGGGCAGAAAAGGATAAGATTGAGAAGACACACAGAAAACTAAAAATAGCTTTTGTATCAGGAAAACATTCCCTTCCAAATCCCTGGCACCATGTAAAAAAGTTATTCAATGCGGCTGCACTGCATTAAAAAAATATATGCACTGCACGTGGGAGTGCCGGCGAGGGCCACGGGGACCGGGAAGGCCGGGCGGGCCTGGACAGAGCCATAGGAGCCCAGCTGTGGGGAGATGGACCAAGAGGCAGGGCAGGACGAGGGGGCACTCATCTGAAGGAGGTTCACGGAGACAGAAGGCCAGAGATGACGTGGACTGCCCCACCCGCCCAGCTGCCCACTTACCTGCTCCTTGCTCATGTCCTCCGGAGCGAGCCCGTCAACAATCGGGGTGCCCTTGCCTTTCCCTTTCTTGCCCTCCTTTTTGGGCGCCTTCGGTTAAAGAAGAGATGACTGGGTAAGGAAGGGAGGCTCTGTGTGGTGCCCGCACCTTCTGGCCACCTCTGATTCCCGCCCAGGGTCACCTGGGAGCAACATGCCTGGCCCGGACACCATAGACCTCTCACTGCCAAACACGGCCCCCCGGAGCCCACCGCTCCACCTTACGGGTCCCACCCTGAAACGCACTCACATTCTCTGCTGACACCTCTGGAGGAGCCACCTCCCCTTTTCAGGAGAGCATCTCCTCCCCAGAAAGGAAGGGAGGGGCTTCGTCCCAAACACGCTCCTTGGCACAGGGCAGAGACCGCCTTGGTGTAGGTGCAAAATTTACTTGGCCTCAAGAGGAAGAACCCCAATGCCGGTGTCCACTGTCACCACGTGGGCCATTACGCTTGGTGACCACCACAGAGAAACATGCACAACTGTTCAGTGGGCCAGGAGAAGCGCCTCCACAGCCGCCTGAAGGCTCCCTTCCCTCCGAGTGTGAACCCGCCCCCAGCCCCTGGACCAGAGGGCTCCCCCACCGTGGGCACTCTGCCCCCTCCACAGCAGCTCTGCTGTCCCCCTTGCTGTCACCAACTCACAAGATGAGAAAGAACCTTCCGCCCCCTCGCACGTCCCCGACGTCACACTCCCAAAACTCATCCTTCTGCCGTCACTTCCACCAACTCCGTGTGGCTCACGCTTGTGTGTGCGCCTCTACGTGTCTCCGGAACATTTTTATGATCACAAAAAAAAACTATGTGGAAATCTTTGCAAGCATGGAGAAAAAGGAAAAAGAGGAGAGAGATGAAAAAGGAGAAGAACAGCATGCACATCCCCATAAGTTAATAACCAGGAGAAACAGTTTGCTGATCTTTTTCCAGTTGATTTTCAAAGCACCACCCACTGCAGTCTTCACCCCGAACGCACGTCGGCCCCCTTTCTCACCCTGACTCCAAGCCCACCCCATCAGAGGCATCCTGCCCCCTAGCGACGCCCGCCCTGCAACCTGGAAACCAAGTCCCCGACAACTCCTTATTGGGGGGCGAGAGGGGAGCTGAGGGCACTCCTACCTGAGAGACTGGGTGGGGAGCTGGTGAGGCAACGAGCTCCCACCTTGCTGCTCTCAGCACAGACCTGACTCCTCGGAGGTTCTCCAAGGAAACGGCAGTTCCCGTACCCCAGGCGTTGCCCTGGGCACCCCATGGGCACTGGACCCTCTGATCAGGACCTCTGGATGCAGAGGGACCCCTAGCCACTCTGGCACGCCCCCAGCCTCCATCCCAGCGACTAGAGGAGGTAAGGTACCCCTGCACCCCGCTGTCCTCCACGGGGACCCTGAGGTCAGGCCCATGCCCCAAGGCTCTGGCTGACGGAGCCCTCCACTCCAGGAAGGGCATCGCTGGACGCGGGTTCTCCCTCCTGGACAGCTTGCACCTCGGACCCTGGGTCTTGGGAGGAAGCGCGGGGCGGCTCTAGGACCGCCCCTGTGAACACAGGACCCTGGACGGCCCACGAGAGCACCGAGTTCCCAATTCCAAGGACCCAGGGACCCAGGGCTCCGCGTCCGGGGTCTCTCCTCACCATGGCACTGGACGTCCCGCCGCGCCGCGACCCACGGACCCGAGCGTCGGCCCTGCCGAAGCTGCGTCGTCTCCCAGCAACCGCTGTGAGGTCCCGCGCGAAATCGCGAAGATCCTCGCGAGAATCCGCCCTCCTCTACAGGCCCTGGCAACGGCGGGAGCGCGTCCCTAGCAACAAGCCCTGGGCCCACCGAGGGTTTACGGGAGTCTGGTAGGATTTGCTTGCAACTGGGCATCAGCCACTTTTGACTTCTCCGACGCCTCGAGACGCGTTTCCCTATGGGATGTACGTGTTCAGCCCCGGCCTCCCCCAATAAACTTCAGTTCTGTGAAGAGAGGAAGAACTGTTTCGCCCCCTTCTTACCTGCAGTGCCCAGGATAGTACACAGCAGGCACTCAGGAAAGATGCCTTCAGTGCAGGAGGGAGGACGGCAATTAGATTCAAATGTGGGCTAGGACGGTGCCCCTGAGCCTGACCCCCCCCATCCCCACCCCCCATTGCTCATCTTGAAGATCCCTCCCCTGCTGGCTTGGTGAGGATGGGAGACAGCCAGGTTTCCGTAAACCTTTAGAAGTAACAGTAAGAAAAATACGTTCCAGCTAGCTGTAAACTTTTGAAATCAGCAGGTGTCCCCTTCACAAAAATAAACTGCTCTGCCTGAAGAGGTCCCCCGTGGGCCCTGTTCTCACCGGGAGGAAACCGCCAGAAACCTCTGCCACAGGATTCCAGACAGGCAGAAAAAACAAGAGTTATCAGGTTCCTTTCCTCACCAGTTTACAATTTCCAAAGCGAATCTCTGATCCCTGCCACCACACTATTACCTACACGTGTCACTCTGTCACTCGGAAAGCTGACAGTTTGTCATAAGCAGGTGCCCATCTTTATACGCCACTTATGGTCTTTTTTTCACTCGACTTCAGCCTCTTCCTAACTAGTAGTTTTGAATCAGGTTGTCTTTTCTCATCTGTTTGGATGAGGAATATTCTAGAAGCTTCTCCCCCTGGAGAGTTAAGACAGGGACAGAGTGTAATGAAGAACAACAAAGGCCTGAGTCTGACTGTCCCTCCCAGGGCAAAATAGCCTTATTAGCTGGGCTTGCTCAGACCTCAGACACCCACGCAGTGGCCAGGATCTGAGAGCCACAGGATGAGCCTGCGGGGCTTCCTGTTTGCCCATTCCAGCCCTGCCTGCACAGTGGGACTGCATTGACCCAGCTTGCACAGTCCTGAGTTTTATTTATAGCAGGCCCTGGGGCCTTTGTGAGGTCTGGTCCTGTCACTGTGCCTGGGCAGCCAAGAGCCTGAGCCTCTGTGCCAGAGCCACTGGCCTGATAGAGGCCACCTCCCCAAGGCCAGGGCCTCCCAGAGGGGGTTTGCCAGGCAAGACAATGCAGCTGAGTAACACAGCAGAGTAATTATTATTGTTTAACATTTACTTGGCAGACCCAAAATGCTAGGTGCCTCATGCTGATTAACGTTTGCTTTAGAAGTCGGCTGGGAGTCCTGAATTAAATAAATGCATTAACAATAATTCCTTTCAGCAAAGAGGGCAAGAATCAGAGGGTTAGCTCAGGATAACCAGACAGAGTATTCATTCATCACAAATCAATAGAGTCGCTTGGTCCATCAGCATGGATGGCAGAGATGGATAGTTCAGGCAGCCCTGGGCTCCCAAAAGGCCCACAGCGACCTGTGCTTTTCCTATTGGATTTGAGTTCAGATTTTTTTCTTTTTCAGAAAAGAGTTGTTTTCTTCACATCCATGGCTTAAGATACTTTTATTCGGTATCAAGCTGTGCAGCTCAGAAACCCAGATAAATAGCATGAGTTTCCTAAAAGATCCAGAGCAAATATTAATGCCCACAAACCACTGACCATGTTGTCTTATATTTGGCTCTTCCTAACACCCACTTACTTGGTTGTCCAGGTCAACTGCCCCAGGTAGACTGCCTTGGGCCACTGGACCAGCTCAGCGGAGACCAGTATGTTAGGATAACAGAGTCCTTAAGAAGACTAGACTCTCTTAGAGATAAATAGTGAAACATTTACCTATGAAGTGATGTCATGTGGAGGCAACCAGAGTAAAAAAAAACAAGATCAGCCATCATGGGAATCGCTGAATAGGGTGATGGGTACATGCGGGTTAATTGTCTTATTCTCTCTACTTTGGTTAAAATGTTCTTAATGAAAAGTTAAAAAAAAGAAACACTGGCTCCTGGGACCCCTTTGACAAGAGATCCTCTGTATACATTCATCTCTCAACAAGGACAATTATTAAACAATAATTACTTACTGTGGCTGCATAATAAGTTACCCCGAAATGTAGTGGCTTAATGCAGTGACGATATCTGTTTTTCTAATGAATCTGCAACTCGGCCAGGACTGGATGCGGGCAGGTCATCTTGGCTCCACATATCACCCCAAAGGGGTGGGGGATAGGGGGGTCTCAAAGGACACACATGAGTGGCCTCTTGAATGGCCTGGGCTGCCTCACACAGGGAGGCTGGGTTCCAGGGGAGCTTCCTGAGGGACAGCTAATCTTCCAGGGGACTCAGCTTGGGAAGTCACAGAGCACACCTTCAGCCATGTGCCCTGCCCAGGTTCAAGCAGGAGTATAGCTGCAGAGTGTCTTGATGGGCATGGGCAATTCGGAAGACACGTTAGAATCAGACACATCGCTCTGACCATTTTGAGAAAATGCAATCTGCCACCCTAGCTAACTTGGAGCAACCAGTGCCCACCCACGTCTACCCTCCCACTCCCTACCCCTGTAGCTCAGCTTTTGTCCCTGAGAGGCCAAATTCTCCACCTTTGGGGCGGCACAGAGGCCAGTGGTTTGCATACTGCAGAGGCTTGTCTAGTGGGTCATGAAATCATTTTAGGCAGTTGAAAAATAACAGAAGTGGACACAGGCTCATGGGAGGCTGCTGTGCCCACATCTGACTGAGAGTCTCAAAGGCCTTGGCTCTGTGATTGAGCTGGGCTGGTGTAAGGACTTTGGGACTGAAGCTGTGTGAACACCCTGCCTTTGAGTGGTGCCTTTCCTGCAAACACCAAGTTCATACTTGTCCCCTACCTCTGAGGGCCTTTTCCACCACATGCTGTGAACAAGTTCTTTCTCTCTGAAGCTTTTCCTTAGGTTTGTTTTATTTTTGTGAAAGTGCAGACCTTGGGCTTGGATTCGGGCCTTCTGGCTTTTTCCTGTCTGTGCGATCTTGAGAAGGTTACCTACCCTCTCTGTGCTCAACTTCTTCAGCTGGAAAACCAGGATCCCATCTTCCTAGGATCACTGGGAGAATTAATGAGATATTACGCTCGAGGGCTTGAGTGAGGTCCTAGGGAAGCAAAGCAGCGTTTGGGGGTGGGACTGGATTGAACCGTTTGTTGCTCTCAACAACACCTGACCCTGCCTCCGTTCCCAGGAGTGCCCTCCCTGCCAGCTCCCATCTCCTCATCTCCCATCCCCCACCCACGACCCCTCAGCTTCGCATTTCAACGCTCTCACCACCACCTCCACCCCCAGTTTCTTCATAACACCCATTACAATCTGCAGTTCGACGTTTATGGTCCCTCGTCTCGGGTGTTGGCTCCGCCTTTCCTTCTTGTGCAAAGCGCGGGCTCATAGTTGGCGCCCCTTAAATATCTGGGGCGGAGGGTCACAAATAGACAGCTGTCTGCGCGGCTGCGGGCTGAGTGTGCGCGCAGGGGTGGGAGGCCGCGGCCAGGCCCCGGGAGGGGTGGGGGTCGGCGGTGGGGGCGAGGTCGGCGCCGCGCGGGGGTCCGCAGGGACGGAGCCGACAGGGGGCGCGCGCGCGGGCCGGGGCGGGGCCGCACCTGTGCTGCGGGGCCGGGGGGAGGATGGGGTGGCCGCGGCCCCGGAGCAGCTGCGGGCCCCGCCCCGCGGGCTCCTCCCCGCCGCCGCGGCCCCCCGGCTGCTGCCCGATGCGCGGCGCCGGGAGCCGGGAGCCGGGGCCGAGTCGCCGCCGCAGCGGCAGGGACTCTCGGGCCGGGTGACGCCGACGGCCGCATGGAGCCCCCGGAGGGCGCCGGCCCGGGAGGTGAGTGCGGCCCCAGCCCCCAGGAGCGACGCCTTTCCCGCAGCGAGCCGCAGCCCCTTCTCCCCGGCCCACTAGTCTACCGCGCCCGGCGGCCGCGAAGACCATCGGCGCTCGGGTGTCCCTGCGCGCGCGGAAGCCCGCCGCGCCGGGTCGCGGGCCCCTCTCCACACCGCCGCCGCGCCGGGCAGGGGGCGCACAGACCGCGTCCCCGCCCCCCGGTCCTCTGCGCGCCCGGCCCCGCAGCCGAGCCTGGCGTGCCCCTTGTGGGTGGTCCAGAGTTTGGTCCTGAAGCCCTCCAAGCCGAGCCGTGGATCGGGGAATCAGGGGCGTGCTAGCGCCGGAGTTTGGGGTCCGGGTGGGCGAGACGTGGGGGGCGACTCTGCCCTCTTGGCCGCGCGTCCGCTTTGTTTGCTCAGCAGCGGCTCCCGGGGCTAGGGCGGCGCTGGGGTGGGAGGGGGCCACGGCGGAACCCTGCTCAGCACCGGACTGAGAAGGTCTCGGAGGGGGCACGGCCTGCAGGGGGTTGCCATGCCCGCAGGGGTTGCTGGCCTGGGCAAGGCCCAGGGGCGCACACATCTGGGAGGGCAGGTGTGCACGAAGTGACCCCCGCCCCCGCAGCCGGTCAGCTGTCCGGGACTCTGGCGGTTGAGACCCTCCCGTAGTGAGAGGAAACCTAGGAACCCCTCTCGAGCCCTTCAGGTATGTTTGTGGGCGCCATCCGCATCGGAACTTGGATGCAAACTGCACGACTCCTCAACCCGCCTACCTGGCCAGCCCCCAGGGGCATCCTTGGTTTCCTGGGGATCCCATCCCACGGAGCCACTCCCTGAACTCGCTGGGGATGCCCCAGCGGCACCAGCGGCCTCCTCTGAGACCCAAAGTGCTGGCCCAGGAGGTGTTCGGAAGCAGTGCGTCCGTCGCTGCTGTTTGCAAGCCGAGTAGCGCAGGTGCGTTCCAGACAACTGCCTGGGGGCCCTTCGTGCGACTGGCAGGCACAGCCAGACACACCCAGGGGCTAGAGGGTGGGTTTTCTTTGTTTTGTCATTTGTGGGCGGGATCCAGCTTCCCTCTCGCCCCTCCCCCCAGGCTGACAGTCCCCGGACCTCCACCCCCACCCTGCACAGCCCAGTGGCAGCTCTGTGGGGGTGTGAAGGGGACCATTTAGAGAGCAAGGGCTGGGGGCACAGTGGTGAGATGTGGGCACAGCAGCCTCCCATGAGCCTGTGTCCACTTCTGTCAGAAGAGACAGCCCCTCCCCTGCAGCCTGTGGGAGAGGACCATGAGGGCCCTTCAGTGACTGAGTCTCACTCACCGTTAGCCTTAGCTGGGCTCCCTCAGTGCACAAGCCTGTACCTGCCAGGTGCTGTTCTGTGCGGGCACTGTGGTGGGGCTGGGGCCACACTCAGGACTCATGTGTGTCACCGCGTGGCCATTTCCTGCCTGCACAGTGGGCTGGTGACCCCCATGCCATGGGCTCTCAGGAAGTCACGTGAGGATGGCTGTGATTGTCCTTCTCTCAGGTCACTAACACATTACTCTGGAGCATGTGGAGCACACACAGAAGTAAAGAAAGCAGTATGGTAAAGCCCCAAGAGCCACCTCCTGCCTGCTTAACCAGACCCCCACCCCAGTAGTAATTTGTAGGAAATCTAGGCATATTTACCCATAATTATTTCTGAAATTATCTCTAAAAGATAAGGTTCTTGTAGAGCGTAATCAAAACCTCATTTTTGCACCTAAACAAATTAACCGTAATTTCTTAATGCTCAAAATGTACAGACACGGAGATGAGAAGTGTGTGTGGGTGTGGTGCAGAGTGTACTTCTTGAAGAGCCCCAGCTTTGCCTCTGGAAAACCAGAGTCCCAGTCCCCCTGCCCCAGAGAGGCTGAGCCTGGCTGGGGCCACCAGCAGCTTCCATGTGTTCGGGAGAGGAGCCCTGAATCCAGAATGAGGACCTGGGAATGGGGTGCCGGTGCCCCACCTCTGTGGCTATCTCCCCCTCCCTGCGCCATTTGGGTTTCTATGGTCTTTGTTCACTTCATTAACTTGTTTGTTCACTCCTGGGTGTGTGCAGTGTGCCTTGATGCTGGGGCAAGGACCTGGACACACGGCAAAGAACTTGAGATCTGGGCCAGGTTCTCGGCACAAACGTGCTGGAAAATAGGTCAGCAGCATAGCACAAGAAACCCTATCGGCTCCACTCACATCAGCAGCCAGCCCTAGGTGAGGACAGGCTGTGGCACCCCAACTCTGTTCTCCCACAGGGGCTGTGCTGGGCTGAGCACCAGGTGTTGCTGTCCCATGGGCTGGGCCTCCTGGGGCACTGGAAACACCCGCCACCTCTGCCCTGGCCTGGCTGACCTGGGCTGCTAAGCCACCCAGCTTGCGGCTCGGTCAGGCTGCCAGGCACCTACCCCACGCCTGCCTGTGAGATCACTGCTCTGCTTCGAACCCCAGAAGAGTGGTGGGTGTCTCCTGCAGAGGTTTGTCCCTTCGCCCTCCAAGGTATCAGACTGATCCGCCAGACAGCCGGTCATTAGCTGTGTCTGTGGCGTGGGGCTGCGGCTTCACTGCACTCTGCAGACATCCACGGTGCACCTGCTGTGCACACGAGCTTGGGTCCTGGAGCTCACACTGCTCATGCCCAGCCCTGGCATCTGAGCCTGGGGCCTGGCAGTCAACCTGTGTTTCCATAGAGGATTTTTTTAATTGAGAAATAATTCACGTCATAAAGATCCATCCTTTTGCCGTGTATAATCCAGTGTTGTTAGTGTACACATGGCCTCAACTCTCACTGATTCAGCCTCGAACTTTTGGCTTTATGGCCGCGCCAGAGCGATGCGCACTGCGAACCCACACTTTGTTTTTATCTTTTCCCAGACTAAGGACACGATGCCCTGTCCCTCCCGCGATCTGAGCATGGTTAAGATCAGCTGGGCTAAGCTATGATGCCCAGTAGGTGAGGTGTATTAGATGCGTTTCTGACTTATGATGCTTTCAGCTTACTGGAATGTCACCCCATTGTAAGTCAAGGAGCATCTGTATCCACAAAGTTGCACAATCACCATCATCATCTAATTTTAGAATATTTCCATCACCCCAAAAAGAAGCCCCGTGCCTGTCAGCAGTCACTCCCCATTTCAAACCTAGCCCCTGGCTACCGCCAATCTACTTCCTGTCTTTTCTAATTTGCTGTCTACCCTCTATAGAGCTGCCTGTTCTGGGCATCTGGATAAATGGAATCATGACGTACGGCCCTTTGCGACTGGCTTCTGGCACTCACCATGATGTTTTCATGGTCTGCCCACATTGTAGCGTGTCGGTGCTGCATTGCTTTTTCATGGCAGAGTAGTATTCCATTGTCTAGATGGACATTTGGGTTTGATTCCTCTTCTACCTACAGTAGTGCTGTGGTGAACGCTCTCACATGCAAGGGCTTGTATGGACGTGCGCTTCCCATTCTTTGGGTTAAGTATAGGAGTGGAATTGCTGCCTCATGTGGTGACTGGTTTAACAGTCTGAGGAGCAGTGGGTGCACCTGCCGTGAGCACCCAGCCCGGACACAGCCACCCAGTGCACCACGGCACGCCATCCTCAGGGCTCAGGCCCGTGTCCCTGCATCTGCATTGGCATTTTGACGCAATCTCCCATTTCCCTTACCTTCTTCTGGCCGTAAGACCAGTGTCTGTCAGAAGCTACATCTTCTACTTTCTCCTGCCCCCCACAGCTTCGCCACAGGCCAGGGCAACGGCATTTATAAAGACCAGGCCGCTGCCAAAGGGGTATGGAAAAGAATCAAAACCTAGACACACTGCATCCTGTGGACTGTGACACATAGTTGCTATGCTGTTTCAGGGATGTCGGAATTTGAGCGAATGTGCTCCTTGCAGTGCATAGGCCGCTGTGCCTGTAGGGGTCTGTCCCGGGGCTGTCCAAGGCCCCTGGGCACCAGGATCTGTGGCGGAGTGCCCCTCCCCACTCTGGGGAAGGGGTGTGCTGTTCGTCGGTGTCCCCAGGTGTGGCACAGCTCCCTCTAACAGGAGAACAGCACCCACTACCCCTGCAACCTGCCCACCCCACACAGGGCAGGAACATGTGCTTTGTTCATGCAGTGCCCCCAGTGCTCAGGAAATCTTTTTTGGATGAATGAATGAATGCCTTCTTGTCAAGATGAGGGGCCCCACCCAGTGACATGGGGACAGGGTGCTGTGAGCAGAGACCCCACCTCTATCCCATCTTTCAGAAGTCCCCTTCCACCTGGGTCTGGGCCAGGGACATACTCCCGCTCATCTGTGGGCGTGGGGTCAGGGTTTCTCCTCCCGCCTCTGGCCCCTGCTCTCAGCCTTGTGCCATGACCAGGAACAGAGGCTGGCGGGAAGTGGCTGCGAGTTCAGACCCCATCATCCCCTGTGCTGTGTGTCTGGGACGAGCTGAGCCACTACGTGCTGTCTCTAAAGCACAACATTCAGCGTCCCTCCCCCATAGCTGCTTGTGACATAGCTGAAAAACAGTGGTGGGCCCATGCATGGCACAGAGTCACCGTCACTACTACTGTTATGACCCGAGTCACCTGCCTCATTTGGGTTCTCTAGATATATGGCAGCACCTGCCGTGAGCACCCAGCCCGGACACAGTCACCTACCACCACAGGCTGTGTGTGTAGAAGTGTCTTAGAATTGTGGCCACAGCATGGGCCAGTGGGACGCGAGCACACTCCCACGTACCTGTGCCACCTCCCACTGAAGAGACAAAGCGTCCTGCAGAGCGAAGGCCCCCAAGGACTTCCTGGATCCTGGACAGGGATTCTCAGATGTTGGTCTGAGGTTCCAGGCAGAGGTCCCTGCTCACCCAGCTCACAGCAGGGGCACGTCTCGAGCGGCCTCTGGGCCAGGAGGTGTCCTTGCCAGGCTGGTAGGCCAGGATAGGAGTGGGTGTAACTCTACCCTCCCAGGATGCTCAGAAGCCACACTCTGGCAGAGGTGGGAACCGGATCCCCTGAGTCCCGTCCAGCCTGGCCTGCCCCAGGCTCCATGTGGTGACGCAGCCCGGTGCAAAGCTTGACAGGCCGCCAGTCAGCAGCTCCACCTTCCTTGGCCACACTTCCTGTGGGGGGAGAGTGGGGGTGCCCTCCCAGAGGAGGCCAGGATGGCCTTGCTGGCTCTGCAGCTGGGGGTCGATGCCCACTTGCCACTGAGCTGGGGACCCTCCAGACCCACCCGTCCCGCGGGGCGGCATGCAGGCTGCTGGCTACACTGTTGGGGAGGACAGTCCTGCCCCTCGCAGGCCGCTGCTGGCACTGGGGGCCCCAGCTGGGCCCCCCTTGGCCCACCGCTCCAGGCAGCTGCTCCGGGGGCTCTGTCTGCACCCAGCTCTCAGCACTCAGCTGGCAAGCTGGGAGCGGGCCGGGGGCTCTGCAGGGCACGAGTCTGCACCTCGCACCTGCTCCGTGGGGTCCCAGGGGAGGGCGGCAGCAGAGCCACTGTGGGGTCATGGGAGCCAAGGGGCCCAGTTACCTCAGGGGCAGGTGAGCAGGCTCTGGAACATTCTGCAGGAGCTGGTAGGGGGCATGGTGGAGGGATGTGAAGTGAGAGCAGCAGAAGTGAGACCGGTGGCCCACGGGCCAGCGGTCCCACCTCTGGGTGGCAGTCTCCACAGAGCAGATCCCCAGGGGACCTCCTGCCCTTGTCTGACAAAAAACTTAAATGTAAAAAAAATGAGCAATTACATTTTTCAAAGAAAAATTGCATAGAAAAAACTCCTGGAGGAACATTGTCCCAGTCATGAGGTGTAGTTGGTGGCAAGGGGTCTGCTGCTTCCCCGTTCTGTCACTGTCACCATGGGGACAGACCCTGTTGACAGGTCTGTAAAAGCAGCCAGTCCACGGAGGACAGGCAGGTGAGCAGGGACCAGTGAGGAAGTCCCCACCAGACCTTCACGGCCTGTGTTCTTGCAAGCTCAGGTACTCAGGGCTGGGGTCCGGAGGTCATCCATCCCCTCCTTGGCCACAGTACGAGGTCATCACCCTTGGGGGAAGGCCAGCCTCCTCAGAGAAACCCCCTGCCCTGTCTCGGATCCTGGCCTGAGGTAACCCCAAGGACCACTGCCAGCACCTAAAAGGAGGGCTTATGAGTCAACTGCTCAAGTCCTCGCCACCCTGTCCTGGAGGAGGTGGGACCCGTCTCTCCTGGGGGAGAGCCCGTGTCCTCATGGTGGTGTGGGACCCCCCATGTCTCCTCCCAGGTAATGCATTCTGTCTTTTGTAGAAATAATTAAGGAGGTTGAGGTGCCACAGGCCACCTGAGCACCCCAGCCCACGGGACAGGAGACAGCTGCCACTCACCCGTGGCTGAGGAGGAGGAGGTGGGCATCTCAGGACCAGCACCCGGGCTCCTGCAGGTTACAGAAAGGAGGCGTAAGTACAGCTGACGTGCCTGGCATGATCCATGGGGACCTGGGCCCCCTGGGAATTGGGGGGCAGGGTCCACATCCTGTCCAGACACTCCACGGGGTGTGGTGGCCATTGAACTCTTAAAGCTTGGTCCACTAGGCCTTTGGTTGTGCCATCTGTAAAGTGGGGGACCCCAGAAGGTGTTCAGTCTAATGTGGGGAACAGAGTTGGGGTCTGGCTGCCCCAGGCTCTACCCAGAGATCTGGTTCTTCCTGGGGTGTGGGGGGGTCTGCATGGGGGGTGGCGTTGGGGGCCTGCGCCGATGACAAGCCCCCACCCCCAGAGCCCCTGAGCAGCGTCTCCTCCCTGGAGGTGCACTTTGACCTCCTGGACCTCACGGAGCTGACAGACATGTCCGACCAGGAGCTGGCCGAGGTCTTTGCGGACTCCGACGATGAGAACCTGGCCGGTGACTCGCCAGCAGGTGGGGCTGGCGCTGGGGTGCGGCGGGCAGTGCGGGCAGGTCCCGGGGTCAGGACCACCGGGCACTGCTCCCTGCAAACCCCTACTTTTGAAAATAATTTTCTCTCGATTGTGTTTAAATGAGTACTCGTCACCAGTGCTCTGTTTTATTCAGCATGTTACATTCTGCGTACCTGTTTGTGCCCGCTTTAAGGGGTCTTCCTCTTCCGGCCACCCCTCAGTTTTGATTTTCAAATGCCAAAGGCCAAAGCCACAACCTACTGAAGGTGGCATTTAAGGAAGTGTGAATTTAATCACGAGTTAAGCCGAGCATAGCGGGTGCCATTCCACCACCCTGGCCCTGCCTCAGCTCAGCCTGCCTTGGTTTCCCCTTCAGTTCCCTAAGGGGCACTGCCCTGCCCCAAGACCCCAAAGGCCTCAGAAATGGCAAGGCAGCCAGCAGGGGTGTGTGGGCCCCGTGACCTGCCTCACTCCCTGCTCACGCCGTGCAGGTGGAGTCTGGGGGCGGGAGGCTCATACCCCAGCCCTGCACACAGCCAGGCCCACATCTGCATTGCTGGTGGCCTGGCACTCGCATTGTCTAAGCCACCAGGGGACCCCAATGTGTGGCTGGACCTCATGTTGGAGGCACCCACACCCACAGGCCCAGCCCAGTAGCTACAGGAGACATTCAGGGCCCCCAGCCTTGCTGAGCCCACCTCCGTGTTCTCACCAGGCCTGCACCCACTGCCCCGGGCCAGCTGTCTGAGATCCCCGTCCTGGACCCGCACCAGGGCTGGGCAGAACCGTAGCTGCAGCCCCTTGGCACCTCTGAGCGGCAGCCAGCGACTGTGGACACGATTCTCACTGTGGAGCCGCCCGAGGAGGACTAGGCCGGCCCAGCCAAGGCAGGGGAACCCCACAGTTGTGGCCCAAGGACACTGCCCAGCCCATTGCTCTGGGTCAGGGCCTCGAGGCACCCCAGCACAAGCACAGCCCAGTGGCCTTAAGTCCAGCTCTCTCCTCATCCCTGGGTCAGGGCTGATACCCCAGGGATGGGACGCGAGTGGCCTGGGCCTTGTGGAAATCTGTCTGCAGGACCAGTGCTCTCATGTGTCATAAGATCCCCGAGTGGGTACCAGGTGAGGGAGGAACTGAGCAGATGACAGCGCTCTGCAAACCCCCTGGGGATCTTGGGGTTCTGGCTGTGAATGGCCATGCCGAATCCCAGACCACGGATGCTCTGCTATCCAGCCAGTTATGTGGCAGGGGTGTCAGTCCTGAAAAGTGTCACCTTGTTTTCAAACTCGTCCCCTTTCTACTGCCCACGGGCACTGCTAGCACCAGGGCCCTCCCCAGGCCCTAAAACCTCGCTTGTTGATCCCTGTGAGGCAGCTGGACCCACCCTCCCTGGCCAGACACCACATGTGGCATAACTGCCACCGACTGCTAGATGGGTGGGGGGCAGGCGGGGCTCATCTTCTCCCCATCCCTTGCCCATGACACATCTCACAGCCCGTCATGTACATGCATGGATCTGTCTCCAGCTGGCATCCTGGCCTGGGATGGAGTGGCCCAAGGGCCGCTAGGGTCGTGAGGGGACCTGGCCACTACCTCAGGCCCCCAATTCAGGGGCACCAGGCTCAGCTGCCACACACTGCTTTTTATGTGCTAAAGGACAGAATAGGCTTCTGCCGACTGCGAGTCCAAGATAGTTTTAATATAAATGCGTGAGCTTGCTTTTCGTCCTCAAGCCACCCTGCTCTGGCCTGCTCCTCACTGAACCATTGCTGGGGAAGGCTCGTGGGCCCCCGTGCGTGGAATCCCAGTCCCCGCGGGCATGCAGTTTGCCTCCCATGCTGGGGCCTGGGGGGCCCTGCCTGCCCTCCACCCATGACGAGCAGCAACATGAGGGTATTTACGAGGCAATCAGTAACCCCACTGCACACTGATCCTGTAAGGGCAGCTGAGAGCACCACCACCCCACCCCCCGGGTCTTCCTTCCAATTTCTGTCTTTCTTGCTGCAGCTTCCACAGAGCTCGGTTATTAAAAGTGGGATTAAAAGTCACCCATCCTAAGGCCAGCTATGGTCTCTTCTTTTGTAGCTATCGTGAGCTTAGGGGTGCATGCTGGGGGAAGGGGGGCGGGCTGGCTGCTCCAGGAGCAAGCTGGTACTGTTGTTTTTCCAGCTGAGCCACTGGGGGCCCTTCTGTGCTGCACTCTGGACTGCTTATTTGGGTCACATTTCAGGAACAAGTGCCCTGGATCTCAAGTCGTTAAAATGAAGCCCCTGCCCCCACAGAAGCCCAGGCTAGAGAGGTGCGGGTGCCGCCTGGACAGCCTCTTCCCAGCCCGGGTGGGTTCCCAGGAGCTCCAGGCCAAAACCCCAGCCACTTTAATCCCCTGTGAAATGAGGGGCCCAGAGACAGGGCAGGGTGCCAGCCAGGTGGTTCCTCAAACCTTACGCCTCCTCCATTGAAGATCCTCGGGCAGGTGACCTCCGTCCACGGGCCCAGGAACTGACTCAAGACTTGTGTAGAGTATCAAGGTGGCGTGAAGGCCCCAACAGATTGAGGAGCAAAGGAGGGGCTGAGAATGGGGGTGCAGGCAGAGGGTGCAGTAGGCAGGGGAAGTCATTGGGGGTGGCAACGGGCAAGTGTGGCCATGGCTGTGCCCAGGGAAGGGCTGCACGCAGCCTCAAAAGGAAGAGACCCCCAGGCCCTGGATGCCACGAGTGGGGCCTTCCTGAGATCAAGGGGAGCATGCCCCCTCCAACAGAGGGAGCCCCGAGATAGGACCCTGGCAGGACCCTAGGCAGCCACTAATAGGGACTGGCTGGTGGAGGCTGCCTTAGAGAGTGAGCCTCGGAAACGTGAAAACACAACAGTATATGTTTCACAAAAAGTGGACGTCGTCAAAACTGCTTGTCACAAGCGGGAAATGCTAGTTTTGAGGAAACTATAACAAATGATCTGGAAAACTTAAGACCAAATCCCAGCCTGGTCTTGGCTGGGCTGAGGGCGGTGGGCACGCGGGGCAGCGAGTGGACGCCCAGAGCGGCGTCGGGAGCGAAGGGCTATCCCGAGCCCTGCTGAAGTTACGTTTTGACCTGCCTGCCGGGGTCTGAACGCTGCTTGCTGGGCCCTCCTCCCGCCCTGGTTCCAGCCCTCCAGCCCCTCGGGGAGGGCCGTGTCCTCCTCCAGGCCCCCGGTGCCTTCCACAGGCTCGACGATGGACTTCTTGCAAAAGGCCAGGGCCCAGCAGCTCTGCCTTCTCCAGCAGCCGCCTGCCGACCGGCAACTCACTCCCAGGACAGTGGCCACCACCAAAGGTGACCCTCAAACTCAAGCCCCACGCCCCAGGATGGCCGTCCCCTCACCTTGTCCACTTGCTCCAAAACCAGGTCAGCAGGCCCAGAGCCCGCTCGTGGGCAAAGCTGATGAACTGGGTGGTGGCCTCATTGTGCGGCTTCTTCACGGCATCTCGCCGGGTTGGGAGGAAGCTGAAAGACACCTGGCCCAGCTTCTCACACACCCAGATCCACAATCTGTACACACACAAGCAGCTGAGGGCGAGGCTGGCTGGACTCAGCCCGTCAGCACCCCCACCGCTGCGTCACTGCCCTGTGCCTGGGCGTGGGCAATCCGCACGACTTCCCTCAGGTCATCCTGGGCTCCTGCGCTGGACCACCCTGTCCCCAGCACGGTGCAGTGTGCGAGCACTGCTCTCTGGGCCAGGCCCAGCGTCCAGCTGGGGGACGACAGATACCTGCAGGCACAGTCCACTTGGAGGCCCCTGCAGGTGCTGCCCTGAGGTGTCCCTGACCAATCTGGCCTCGCTCTGAGCACTGCCCTTCCTACAAGAGCGTGGGAGGAAAGGTGACCCCTGGGCCCTGTCCCCAACCAAGGGCCACCCAAGGACGAACACGGAAACCACCTCCGTCCTGAGAGGTTCTAGGAGCCATGCTGCCAGGTGCAAAGTTTAGGAGAGAGGCTTGTTGAACTTCACATCTCTAGGGTGTCAGGTGGCCAGTGTCCAGACCGCACCTCTAACCGGCATCCCCCTTTCTGCCTATCCACCCACCAAGGCATCTGCTGACAAATTCTACACCATTCCACTCCTTGAAAAGTAAAGGGTCGCCACCTTGAGTGTATCATTTTCACGTGACCTACACAGGCCACACAGACACCCCAGGTGGACACTCAGGCCTGGAGGCCAAGGGTTGGCTGTGAGGAGGGTGGCCCTGAGCCCCACCAGACACGCAAGGACACAGAGGGGATGAGACCGACCTTCAGCAAGGGGGTCCCCGTGCCCCAGGAGCTAGCCCACCGCCGCGTGCCTGGCCTCCTGGTAGGCCCCCGCACTGTCCTCTCACTCGGCTGCAGGACCTGAGTCGTCTCCTCAAGGCAGGCAAGTCAAACTCCAGGGCGAGTAAGAGGCACCGGAAAAACGGGCAGCAAGCGAGTGCACACCCAGCGCCCGCCCTCCATTCAGGGCATGCTGGGCGCCGGTCCGGGCGAACCCACGGCCTGTCTACTCCACACTCCTCAGGCCCGTGGCGCCTGTCCCTCCGCACCCGGCACTGTGCTGCGTCTGCTCTGCAGGATCCCACCTCCCAGCCCCAGAGAAGGTGACCCACCCCACACACACTGCGCTCGGGGGCCTGTTTTCAGCCAGCAGGCCTGGCTACCTTCTGTGGCCTGGCTAGAAGTAATGCTGGGAGCATGGGGAGACAAGGAGTGATTCTCAGGGCCCTCCTATACAGTGACAGGACAGAAAGAGACAGAAAACTGGTGAGCCCAGCTTTCTCACTGGCCAACACGCCAGAGCTACCAGGACACCCTCTAGAACCTGCGCTGTGGCCTCAGGCTCTTGACACTCTGCGTGCTTCTCTAAACATGTGCCCTGTCAGCGTCAGCTGCACTAAGACAAAGCGGTGCCACCAACCTGCCTCCCGGTGCTTCTCACAGCCCTGGACCTGGACCATGAGGCACAGCTGCTGGCCACGTGGACACCTCCCTGATCTCTATCCCCAGGAGACCCTACCCAACTGACTACAGCTCCCCAAGCTGCCAAGCTAAAGATGGGGAGCCAGGCGGCGAGTCCTCGCAAGCGCACGCACCAGCAGCACCCTCTAACCACGCACTGGCCAGCCAGGAAGCAGCCAAAGTGGCGCTAATCCAGCGCCCTGGGCCCATCTCTGAGTCTCAACGCAGCTCTAGAAGGTGCGCGAAGGCTGCTGGCAGACCCCAAGTCCCAAATGTTGCTTTGGAAAACTGTCCACGGTTCCTGTGTGCTAAAGTGAACTGGGGCCCGGGCTTACAAGCTCCCTGCGGCCCACACAGCGTTGCTGCTCTGCTTCCCAAACACAGAGCTCGCCTTGCGGGCCCTCGGGTGTGCAGAAACGAAGGTTTGTTCCCATGCATCCCAAAAGCTTCACCACGCAACTTCCTTCTGGCAGTTTCTCTTTCATCGCTTCACTGAGACATCGAAACCGGAAAGACGCGGAAAAGGCGCTGCAGTGACCCAGAAGCGGGGAGACCGAAGCACGGCTCCACGAAGGTGGAAAAGGGGGAGCTCTGGCACCCGCACACCCTGTCCCCTGGTTCCCCACAGTGGGGGAGACACCGAGGCCACCCAGGCTCCTGCAAACTGTATGCTCCCCATGAGGGCAGAGACAGACGGGTCCCTCTGGGTGGCTTTGAGCACAGCCGCTGGAAAGCTGCCAGCGGTTTCGCCCGCAGACCCAGCTGCTGAGAGCGGACCCCTGGATGCCCTGAACTGAGGAGAGGATTCGCTGCCTCTCCAGTTCGAGGTGGGCCTCCCCATGGCCGCAGTTACAGGTGAAGGGACAGGGACTGGCCTGGAGTGTAAGCTTGCGGCCTTTATTTATCTGCTTAAATGTCCCATTAAAAAATTATTCAAACGAGAATAAATTTGCTACAGAAATGCAAAAAGAATTTTTATAGTTACAGCTGTCAAAAAAAAAGCTGTTTCTTGCCTGAGGCCTTTTGGTCATGGAAGCTATTGCACCCTCAAAAACAAACACAATTCTAAGATTAAAATCATATGAGACTTAAAAACCAAAGGACACTATGATTTAGCTTTGATCGGCCAAGGTTAGTGCTTTTGTCGGGCTAGGGAAAGCAAACGCTTTTCTAGACTTTGTATTTTTTGTCTCACAGAGAAAAATGACAGTTTTTACTATAAGCTGCTAACAATACTTAACAGTTAAGGACAGGACTAGAGGTAATTTAGGATTTTCACTACTATAGGTCAAAAGCGTTACAGCAAAACTCACACATTAAAGCTACCATACTAAAAACGCTTAAGCACACTCCGTATCCCAGGAGTAACTGTGAAAACCCCAGCATAACCAAACATGGGCTCGTCCCCGGCACTTTACTATGATGAAACTGGACCCACGGGTTACAGCCTCTTCCTCAGCCGCCCGCCTTTCCTGGGGAGACAGGCTCCTCCCTGAAGTAACGGCATTCCCCAGCGAGTGTTACCTCTCCAATCAGCCGATAGGGAAGCTCAGAAAGGAGATGCAGCCGGTGGTGGTGAGGCCACCTGGGACTTCTGTGCCACAAACGAAAGGTCCCTGTCGCAGTAAGCCCCACACACAGGACCAGAAGCCACTGTGGGAGAAATAACACTATAAACATGTCACAAAAGGATGCTACCATAACAGGAGTTCTAGACAAAGGAGCACAGAAGGTGGTGGTTTCTGGGCACTAGCTGGGTGCCAGGTGCTTCTCTGTCACCTCCACTACTGAGAAAGTAGCTGCTCCCATCCCCTCTGCAGAGATGGAAAGCAGAAGTCCAGAGAGGCAAGCGCCTGAAGAAAAAAGGGGCCTGGAGATGAATGATGAGGACTCTGGGCCCGGACTTCCCAGCGTTTCTCCAGTATCACCCGAAAGACAGCGGTGCTGGCGTCACGACAGAAGTCACCAGGTGGTCTATGGCCCTAGATGTACCAAGTCCAACCCTTCCCTCCAACATGTGATAAAATGTCCCATTCCTTTATCTTAGTTCAGATTTAGTCGTCTTCTGACTTGATCAGGGAACCACTTCAGGCAGATGCAGCTCTCGGAGATCAGGTCTACCAACCGTCTTCACCCCGGTTTGGGAGAGCTTTTTAAATTGGTCTTTGCATCTGCGAAGCCAAGATGTGAGGCTGGGCAGAGCAAGGTCTTCTTCAACAGGCAAAGTGCCACTGTTCTTTCTTTCCAGTCGTTTCCAGTCAGACCACAAGTAAGGTGTCCCTGGTCTGTGCCTCAGATTCACGCAGGGCAGCCCCGCCAGGCGCTTGCTACTCAGTGTGCTGGTGAGCTCCCAATCAATCCCTACTTCCTTCAGGAGCCAACTATCCCAAGGCATTTAACAATAACATGGCATTTACCCTGTTACTCCATTTTCTTCATACCTCATATAACCACCTAACATGCCATACACTTGTTTGTTGTCTGGTTCTCCTCCTCGTGTGGCAAGGGCCAGTGTAGGAAGCTCACTGAATGAAAAAAAAAAATTAATGGAAGCCCCGAGGGCTTCAGCTTCCCGTGATGAGTGCTGACTACATCTCATCACTATACACCAGACTGTACCTGCCTCTCCAGCCTTTGCATGCTGCCCTCGAAAGAGAGCAGCCCACGCGGCACAGCTCTTGCCTAGTCTGTTCACCATGATGCAGTCCCTTGGCCAGTAGATTCTCAACAGATGAATAACTCAGTCTGGGGAAAAACTCGAAGGCCGTCCAACTTCCTCCATTCACAACAACCCTGAGGTCCCTGAAAGTTGTTACTCACGACACACCTGCGCCGCATGCTGTACCAATGACTGACTTCCACTATGTGTCAACAACCAGAACAGCCCTCTGCAATGCTAAGATGCTACGCGGCCACAGGGGAAGGGCTGTTTTCACAGATGTTGCTGGAACAACTTATAACTGACATGCACTGTCTTCAAAGAGAATAGATACGAGGGACAGACACAACTCCATGGAATCAACCCTTCTTCCTCTTTCGCTGCCATCTGAAACCAAGACACCTTGAATCAAAATCCCAAAACTCCACGTTGGTGCATCAGAAAAAAAAAAAATCAATGGGATCACTAGCCCCTGGAATGTATCAGTACAAAAATAAAGCAACCTTAAAATGTGGAATATTTCATAGTAACCACCCCCGGGGAAGGCGTCCTACACGGGAGCATTTAAGCGAAGGCGCGGGGGTGGGGCAGGCCCAAGCCGCAAGGACAGCCGCTGACCAGCTTCGGTCGTTCCTCTTCCATAAAACACGGTCACAGCAGTGCCTACATGCGGGACGGGTGTGAGACTTAAATGAGAGTCCGTGGAAAGTTCTCAGCGCGGAAGCCGCCAAGCAGCATTAACTGATCAGAGTGACTGAGCTGGGCTCAACGAATGATTTTTATTAAAAACAGGTAACAGTTTGCAAAACTCTTTCACATCCATCATCACACCCGGTTCAGAGAGCAACTCTGCGAGGTAGAGGCAGAATGTCAGCGCTGGGCACAGGAAGAAGCGGGCTCGCAGTCCGAGCGAGGCGCCCGAGAGGACGCGCGGAAGGTTCGCAGCGCGGCTCTTCGCGGGGAAAGGAGGCAGGAGCCCTCGTCCGACATCCCAAAGGAAGCGGCCGCGGGGACTGCTGAAGGGGTGGGAGGCGCCGCGCGGAGAGCAGGGGCTCGGGCACGGAGGACGCCAGGCGGCGGCCCGGGACCGCGCGGGAGCTCCGGCGCCCACCCCGCCCGCGCGCATCGGGTGCCGCCACCGCAGCGTCGAGCGCAGCCTCCGCCGCCGCCTCCCGGAGCCGATGGGCAGCGCCTCCCGCTCACCTGCCGAGCGGTCCTAAGGGCCTGGCCCGGCTCTCCTTCCCCGTCCTGAGCCACCGCCACACCGCCGCCGCACAGCGAGCAGCCCGACTAGCCGGTGCCACGGCGCCCGCCACGACCTCGGGCCGCCGGGGCGCGCGCATGCGCAGTAGAGCCGCAACGGGTCGCCGTGGCGCCACAGTCCCCATCGGCCCCCGTGGGAAGCCTTACGCGTGCGCATCAAGGCCAGGGGCTCGGGGACCTCTCATTAGGTGTCTACTCCATCGCCTTACTCTTTAAGGGTTTGAGCATGGGCTGCCTTGCCTACACAGACAGCTGAGCGTAGAAACCCCAGAGGGCGACTCTAGCTAGGTCCTAAGAGAACACACAGCATCTTTAGACATTTTAAATCGGGCATCTGCAAGGACACATATTTCCGGGGTCCTCCATGGGCAGAAGCTCTCAAAAGCGAACATTGGCCGCAGATTCGCCAGTCCTCGTTCCCTGGTCGGTCCTGCTGTCCTGTTAGTTATTCTGCAAACGAGCTGGATTGCTATTCCCTCTAACTCTAACCCTAAACCCTAAACCCTCACCCTCACCCTCACCAAAGGAGGAAGGGTGTGGAAAGGGGCACGATCTAAAAAAGAGCGGGATTCTCCAAATCTCTTTATTCAGGCAGAACTTCTCCACCAATTAGCATACCTATAGAAGCTGTTAGATTGTAGACTCTGTCTACAGATAAGGTGATAATGCTAAGGTATTTTAGTGGTTCTTCCCAATTTTTAAGGAGAGGAAAAAAGGATTAGGGACACACAAAGGAGACCCGGTGTTTTTACAATGGGCACTTTCAAATTTTTTTCCTTAGTTTAGCTCGAATTGTCTCAGGCAGTAGTGGCTTGTGTTTGCATTTCTGATAGACTCAACAGGAAGGCCCTGGAAAATGCTGAGACTTTCCTTGTAATTATGATCACTTTGAAAAATCGTCCTCCATTTTTGTCAGATTTCTGATGTTTTTACATCTTTTGAAATCTGTTCCAACATTCTGATACAGGGATAAGGCAGGAGAACTCCATAAAGTGGTGAATATTAAACTGGACTATTTTCAGACCCTGCAAGGTACTGCTATTGTAACCGCCAGCCCCGGAAAGACACGCGGACCACCAGAACTCAGTGAGTTATAGGAAACACTCTTTATTCAGCCAGCTGGGTCTGCCAGGGGTACGCAGACCCCATATAAAGCAGCCCCAAAATGTAGAGGGACAGGGTTTTAATGCCCCAAACTTCATTCTTCATTCTGTCTGAACACAAAGTGTTAAGGGTAGAAAATTTTCAAATGGCCAACTTCTGCTTCCATTGTTTAATGTTAAGGGTGTAGTTATCCTGTGTAAAGATATGCTAATTGTTGCAGTGGTTTGTTACATGTGAATTGTGTTTATTTGCCCTTGTGTGAACTAGATTTGAATTATATTACATGTGTGTAAAACGGCTCCACTAATGTTAAACCTTAGAAATGTAACCAACTTGTTTTGCCGAACTGAAGTTGTTTACCCCAAGAGTGAAGTTGTTTTGACCAAGAGTGATAACCAGACACCCGTGCACCTGGCTGATAAGACACTGAAGACTTCACCGCTACACATAAAATCTCCAGGACTCTCTGCCTGAATCAGAGCACTCTCTCTGTCTCACAGAGTGTGTTTCTCCATCCCTTGATTTCCTTCTTGGCCTAAGACTCTGCCCATCTGAATGAGAGGCCTCTTCGCCGATCGATGGTTGATCGACCGGCAACTGACCCAGTGTTGATACGGCGACGTTCCTGCTCACCGAGTGTCTGTCCCAGCCAGCGTCGCCGGGAGGTCTGCTAGGACGGAAAGCCATCAGGGTCTGGTATGAATAAACCCGAGCATGTTCACAATCTTATTCGTCTGTGTGTGTGTCTGCATCCTTACTTAGTTGTTGTCTCGCTGGGCTCTTCGCATTTAAGTATATTAAACAAAGTGCTGTCGCAGGTTCGAACTCGTTCAAGGGCCTTAAGGAACAAGCAAAGCCACCTGTGCATAAGTCCAAAAAAGAGCTTAACTTGGACACTATTGTTAACTTCCGCTACTGTAAACCTGCTTGCTTGTTTCATGTAATTATAGGCTTTATTAGCTACCTCCTCTGAAAGCTCGGGGCTGATTCTCTAGTGGGGAGAATGAGTCGCTGGCCGGCTGATAAAGGCTCATAATTAATCTCAATTGGCTCCGTGGGTCTTAGATTGGAGCGAACCACAACATTTGGAGGCCCCAGCGAGATTTTTCCAAAGGGGAAGTTCTCCTAAGACCCACGACCCCAGCCATCTTGGGCGAGGACCTGCCCTGCCTAGGGATGGCCGCTGAGAGACGTTCCTCAGCCCCAGATGCCAGGCGGACTCACCCAGGAGGGCAGGGGGACAAAAGGTACAATTCTGTAACAATTGGGCACAAGCCATCTGGAGCAGCTTCACTGGTGAGTCGGACTGCACTACAGGTATCCAGGTTTCTGGGTATCTGTCGGGGACTAGTGGAAGGCTGGATGCACAATACTTCCCTAGTTCGGTCAAGGTCTGAGACGTCAGACTTGACTTCTGGTATTGCAGGTATTCAGGTTCTGAGTATCTGTCTGTGAGCTCTAGGGTATGTCTAAGTTTCGGCTTAGACCTGTTCCTGTCTGTGGGCCCTAAGAACTAGGAAGGCTGGACGCAGCACAACTTCCCTAGTACGGTCAGGTCTGAGACGTCAGATCCTGACCCAGTACCTGCCTGATACGCTAGCGTTTTGTGTTACTTGTAGTCTGTTTTGTCTGTCTGTATTGTGTCTGTCCGGACTGGTCAAAATGCACTGTTACCTTCTTATTGCCTTGGCTTTCATAAGCGTACTCCATATAACGATGTGTGGTATTTTAATTCTTTCCTTAGATCTGGCCTCCGTGGCCCCGTCCGATTGGACGCTAGGTCAGAAGCTGATCCTAGCCCTGGCTTATTTGGCTTTTGTGGGGTCTTGCCTGTTTTTATTAACATGAGTCAAGCTTCTTCCTCGAATCGTCCTACCCCCTTCAGTGCCTCCTTAATCATTTTAAGGATTTCAGGAGACGAGCCCACGCCTACGGAGCCAGTGTCACTCCCTTTGACCACATTTGGACAGGGTGGCCATCAGAGGGGTCACTCGACCTGCAAACAGCCTTTCAGGTGTGGAATATTATCTACGGAAATCCTGGCCACCCTGATCAGGCTCCATATATCGATGTGTGGATCGATATTGTTTCTGATGCCCCCAAGTATCTGAAGGACTGCCGCGGAAAAAATCAAAGACGACTCCCAAGTCTGTCCTTCTCTCTACACCAAAGGAGCAAAAAGAGAAACCGTCGGACAAAGACCTAACCCTCTTTACCCTGTCTTACAGGCACCCCCTGAGGCCCTGAGATCACTAATCCTCCCCCTTACGCCCCTTATGACCCGGTCCTATCTCCATCTAACAGGGAGGCAGAACCCCTCCTGAGTCCTCCCCACACCCGCACTGGGGTTGTGTACCAACCCCCACAATACCCTGATACTGTCCCTGACTCGTCGAACCAGACAGCAGTCCTGGCCCCACTCCGGCAATTGGCTCCCAGTTGGGGGAGAAACTCAGAGGCCATTCATGGTCTATGTCCCTTTCTCCACCAGCGATCTGTACAATTGGAAACACCAGAACCCCTCATTCTCAGAGAAACCCCAGGGATTAACCTCTCTCCTAGAGACTATTTTCTTTACCCACCAGCCGACCTGGGACGACTGTCAGCAACTCCTCCAGGTCCTGTTTACCTCAGAGGAGCGGGAGCAGATCCAGAGGGAGGCTGCAAAGGCGTATTAGAGCCCAACGGGCAGCCTTCCACCGACCGGCCCACATCCAACATGTTCTCCCAAACACCCGTCGCCTTGGGACCCCAACACCGACCAAGGTAAGGAGGCTCTCCAACGGTATCACCAGCTTCTGCTCCAGGGCCTCGGTCTGCCCGACGACCCACTAACTTATCTAAGGTAAGCGAGGTCATCCAAACTAAGGATGAGTCGCCGGCGGCATTCCTGGAACGACTCTTAGAGTCGTACCGGTTATATACCCCTATTGACCCGGAGGACCCTAATAATAGGAGGGCTGTGAATTTAGCCTTTGTCAGTCAGTCGGCCCCAGATATTAGAAAGAAATTGCAGAGGATGGAAGGGTTTGAAGGAAAGAACCTATCTGAGCTGGTCGAGATAGCCCAACGAGTATTCAACAATAGAGATGAGGTAGATATAGCACAGACTAAGAAGATGACCAAGGTCCTGCTTGCAACCATGCAAGAAGCCCAGCCAAAGGACACCAGGAAAAGGCAGAGGCCGAGAACAGGCACCCAGGGTGAACAATAGACCCAGAAGAGTCGGTTAGAAAAGGACCAGTGCGCATATTGCAAGAAAAAGGGACATTGGAAGAATGAGTGCCCTGAAAAAGGACAAGCCCCCAAAAGAAGGCCCCCCTCATCCTCTTCGAGGATGCAGAATGAGGAGGTCAGGCTCTTACATTATGAGCCCCCGGGAGCCCAGGGTAATTTTACAGGTCAAGGGGAAACCTGTGAACTTCTTGATAGACATAAGAGCTTTGCAGTCCACCTGACCAGTAGATTTCCAATGCTCAAATCAACCAGTATCAGGTCCTGCTACTCAAACCCACCTCACATACAGTTCCTGAAAACTACTGCACTCAACCCAGCTACCCTACTGCCCGACGATGTCAACCCTTGCATGACTGCCTCGAGGTCCTAGAGAACGTCACCTGCACCAGACCGGACCTGACAGACAGCCCTTGGCCGAATCCAGACACTACTCTATTTATGGATAGGAGTATCTTCGTCTCAGAAGGAGTCAGGTATGCCGGGGCTGCGGTGGTTACTGCTGAGACTATCATCTGGGCGCAAGCCCTAAGCCGTGGCACTCCAGCTCAGAGGGCTGAACTGGTGGCAGTGACTCAAGCTCTGCGGTGAGGTGAAAACAAGACTGTTAACATCTACACGGACAGCAGGTATGCCTTTGCCACGGCACACATACATGGGGCGTTGTATAAGGAAAGGGGGCTACTGACCACGGGAGGAAAAGAAATTAAGAATAAAGAGGAAATACTGGCCCTTCTTGAGGCAATTTGGCTGCCAAAGAAAGTGGCAATCATCCATTCCCCAGGGCACCAGAACGCAAGCTCTGAGACAGCAAAGGCGGCTGCCCGAAAACCAGCGGGGCCAATTGACATTCTGCCGACTCTACACCTACCTACTCTCCAGGGGAAATTGAACTATGCAACAATCTGGGAGGCGAAGAAGAATCTGCTGGGTGGGTTAGGCTCCTGGACGGCCGCATTGTACCTGAGGCCTTGAGCCGAGACCTTATAACCCAGGTTCACCAGAGCACTCACTTGGGAAGAACAAAGTTAACTGAACTGCTAAAAAGAGACTATTACATTCCGGGGCTGCAAGAATGGCCAAACAGATATCAGCCCGGTGCCACATCTGCGCACAAATGAATCCAGGGTCCTTCAAGGAAATACAACAAGGGACGAAACTTCGTGCACAAGCACTGGATGACAACTGGGGAACATTAGGAGTTGGATTTCACTGAGATCAGCCCGGGAACTTTCGGATTCAAATACTTGCTTGTGTTCATCGACACTTTTTCAGGATGGACTGAAGCCTTCCCCACCAAGCAGGAGACCACTCAGGTAGTAGCCAAGAAATTAGTCTCAGAAATAGTGCCTCGATTTGGCCTGCACATAACACTGGGGTCCGACAAGGACCCGGCGTTCATTGCCCAGACCAGTTAATCTTTAGCCAGAGTTCTAGAAATGAATACATTTACAGGCCTCAGAGCTCAGGACAGATAGAAAAGATGAATAGGACCTTAAAGAAAACTTTGACTAAGTTCAAATTAGAAACTGGTGGGAACTGGGTGAGCCTCCTTTCCTCCCTCTGTTGAGGGCACAGTGCACTCCCTACCGTAGAGAGATCACGCCTTGTAAATTCATGTTTAAAAGACCTCCTCCACTTCTCCCCAAACTAGAAAAGATGGGCTCGCAGAAGTCTGTAACTTCTCCCTTCTTGTGTCCTTACAGGCTCTCCACCTAGTGTGGCAAAGGGCTCGCCAGTTGGTCTGCATGGCCAGAGTCCCAGCTTGGTCTCTTTTGCCCAGCCACAACCTGCCTCACCTGAGCCTCACTGAGGGGGACCCTTCCTGGTTTAAAATGTCTTTCTGAATGTAAATATTTAAATAGAGTTTTTGTTTGTTTCATTTACTACATCAACCATGGTTTCAGAATCTGCCTTTTGTGCAGCGTAGTTTCAAAATCTGTAAAATTGGCTAAATATAACTTTGGTCAGACGAGGGCTCAGCGACAGAAGAAGAACAACGCTAAAAGACAAGATTTTGGTGTGAGAGTGTGTTTAACTGGTCCCCGTGGTTGACTACTCTGCTTTCCTCTATTACAAGACATTATTGAGACCTTGTATAATTAATTAGTTAACTATGTATGTAAAAAAGAGTGCAGGCAGCGAAACTCACGGTTCTCAGAGCTCACTGCCCACTGCTCCAGGTTGACGAATCAATGCTTTGAATTCCCCTAGAAAACCAGTGGGGAATGTTAAGGGTAGAAAATTTTCAAATGGCCAACTTCTGCTTCCATTGTTTAATTGTTAAGGGTGTAGTTATCCTGTGTAAAGATGCTAATGTTAACTTCCGCTACTGTAAACGTGCTTGCTTGTTTCATGTAATTATAGGCTTTATAAGCTATGTCCTCTGACAGCTCGGGGCTGATTCTCTAGTGGGGAAAGTCAGTCGCCGGCCGGATAATAAAGGCTCATAATTAATCTCAATTGGCTCCATGGGTCTTAGATGTGAGCGAACCACAACAAAAGGTCTATGTTTCTTCTATTCACTACCTGTCAACTCACGGGTCAGGTGCGTAAGTGGGGTACAGAAGCAGAACGCTCGTTTAGAATGTCATGTTCCTATAATCAAAGGCCTCCGTGCCCATAGCAATAGTCAAACAGCAATTTCCAGTGAGAGTCCATTTCTCAGCCACCACATTCCCCACTGGCCTTAGCAGACAATCAAATCTTTGATTCTTCATGCAGAATTCACTCATAGCCTCTATTCTGTAATACTAATAGTCTAACAGAACCAACTCTTTTCCTTATATATGCAAACAAGAAATTAAGGAAACATGGGCCAAAAGTTAACAAGAGGAGGAGTAGGATTAAAAGTCTAGCTACAGCAGATAGAAGCGTTGTTAGCCATGGTGACCAATTGAACATCCTATGAAACTAGTTATTTGATTCCAGTCTCTGTCTTTCCCTGGCATCTAAATTTCTCTGTACTAGTCATAAGCTTTCTCTAATTACTCTAGATTTATTGGGATAGAAGCAACAGGTTTCATTTAGAGCCATACATAATCTATCTTGTTCTAAGAATAATAAATTTAACCCTCTTTTATTCTGAAGGACTACTTCTGCTAGTGAATGACTTGAAATTCTAGCCTGCTGATGGTCAGTTAAGTTTAGGGGCGTTTCAACCCTACATCGTAAGGGGGTTTTGGGTTTCGACACAAGCAGCGATCTTGTCCTGTGTCTGGGGTGGTCTTATTTAAGACCTTGTGTATTGTTGTTAGCGACGTTATTAATGTTCCTTCTGGTTCTAGTTGTGGTTCTGGTGGTGGCTGGTCAAACGCCTGGGATAAAGAGGAAAAGAGGAAGAAACAGAGGGTTAGACTTATGTATGCTTGAGTCTCAGTCTTAGGGGCCCGTCTTCTTGAGCTGTCCACTCTCGCGCTGCCTTCAGGGGGGAATGATGACTCCGTGATGGGATGGCGTCTGCTTGAACTGCAGCGGGTGTCGTCAGGGAGACAGCGAAGGTCCTTTCCATTTGGGTTGTAGTCCTTTGGAAGTGAACTCCCGGATCCACGCAGAGTCCCCAGGCTGAAACTGGTGGAGAAATCCATCCCCCGGGGCTGAGGGGACAGCATGAAACTGGGACCAGATCTCCTTCTGTACGCTTTGCAGGGCCTGTAAAGACTCAAGTAAGACAAGGTTACGTAGTTCTGCCTTTTTCTCATCTTCTGTTCTAGGTACTAAAGGGGGAGTTTTCCAAAGAAAATCTCAAATGGGGTGAATCTATTAATATACAGAGTACACCTGGCTCGGAGAAGAGCAAAGGTAGACGTTCTACCCAGGTCCCACCAGTGTCTGATCTTAACTTGACTTCGGGTCTGATTCATTCGCTCTGCTTGGCCCGAACTTTGGAGCCAGTAGGCGCAGTGGAGTTTCCATCGCAAATTTAGGTAGCTAGACAATCTCTGTGATACCTACGGTACGAAGGCTGGCCCGTCATCCGACCCTCACGTTCCGGGGAGACCAAATCAAGGGAGGATTTCTTGTCGTGGTTTCTTCGTAGCTACTGAGGCAGTCCTTTGCTGGTAGGGAAGGCCTCCGCCCATCCTGAATGGGCCTGTAAAAACAAGCAAATATTTGTAGCCCCCCACAGTTGGGGTGACCTCAGTGAAATGTACTTCCCCGTGGTCCCCCGGATAAGTTCCTCTTTCTCTATGCCTAGGTTCTTCTATGTTCCCCTTCTTTGGATTAACTTGGGCACAAGCCGGGCATCATGAGGCCACTGTCCCTGCCTGAGGATTGTGTCCCCAGTCTGGGCGGGTGGAGGGCAGTTCCTCCTCAACCTGGTCCCCTGCTTCCTCCACTCTCCTCCCTCCCACAGCTATCTTTTATGCTTCTGTGGCCACATTCTTCCGCAGTGAAAAGGAGCATTCCTGCAGACAATACTAACTGATTTTCCATACTGTTAATGTTTACCCTTACTATAAGAGGAAAACAGGAAAACAAAATTTAAGATGTACCCTACACAATGTGAACACAACAATTTATTCCATTCTTTACTTACCCTGACAGACCAAGAGATCAAAACCGATGATCAAAATGCTCTATTAACAATAACTTTTAAAAGTTACGCCTTGTTGGGAAACTTCTTGATTTTTCCCTTCCACCTTCTGAATCTGATGTTGATATTGCCATGTACTATAATACACAAAAAGCTAAAGAAGTAATTCAAAAGCTTAAGAGTAATTCATTTGGCTCCTATCCATTTGTCTTTAGAATGCACTATTTCTATTAGTACCCAGGTGTAGGTCATCATGACTATTCATTCTCTGCTGCCATACAGTGGCCATTCTAAGAATAACACCACAGCTCATGTTGTAAAATGTTATTTCTGCCCCTATCATATGCGCATTCTGAAAATAAACCCAAGAGAATGTTGTTTTGAACAGTTTTTGTTTGCTGCCTTTTCATGTGCATCTTGGGGAAGACACAGGAGTGCATGGATGAAGTGATTCCCTGCTGCCAGATCGTTGGCATCCTGAAAATGAACCAAAGGAATGTCAGTATGATCATTTTTTATCTACTGCCATTTTGTTTGCATCTGTTTAAAAGACACAGGAGTGCATGTCATGAAGTGATTCTCTGCTGCCATTTTGTGGGCAATTTGAAAATACATCCAGGTGTTTGTCATCAAAAAAATTTTCTGCTGATGTCTGGTGGGCATTTGGGAATAACGCCACAGTAAATGCCATGAAAATAACTTTTCACCTGCTGCTATCTTGTGCAAATTTAAAAAAATTATACTTCAGATATATTGATATAATTTTTTTCTCTGGTGCTGTTCTGTGTGAATCTTGGGAATAACACAGGAATGCATGTAATGAAAAATTGTTCTCCACTGCCATCTCGTACACTTTTTGAAAATAACACCTAGGTGTACGTCAGCATAAAAATTTACTTTCTGCTACCATGTGGTAGGTTTTTGGTAATAACACAACAGTGCATGCCATGAAAAGTTATTTCTGCTGCTGTCATGTGCATTTAAAAAGTGTCTCATTCAGTTTGAAGAAGACACCTAAGGACAGATGATTAAACAAAGTTTTTGTCTGTGGCCATTTTGTGTGCATTTTGGCATAAATGCAGGAGTGCGTATCATAAAAATTATTCTCCTCTTCCTTGGCACTGCCTACGGAGGTAGTAGCCATCTCCTATTTGGAATCATGGCTGCCCTAGTGAAGCCCAAGATCGTCAAAAAAAGAACCAAGAACTTTATTTGGCACCAGACAGACCAATGTGTCAAAATTAAGCATAACTGACCGAAACCCGGAGGCATCAACAATAGAGTGTGCAGAAGATTCAAGTGCCAGAAATTATGCCCAACATTGGTTATGAGAGTAACAATAACACAAAGCACATGCTGCCCAGTGGCTTTTGGAAGTTCCTGGTCTACAGCGTCAAGGAGCTCGAAGTGTTCCGATGTGCAACAAAGCTTACAGTACTGAAATTGCTCACAACCTCTCCTCAAAGAACCATAAAGCCATCGTGGAAAGAGCAGCCCAACTGGCTACCAGAGTCATCAATCCCAATGCCAGGCTGTACAGCAAAGAAAATGAATAGAGAGCTTGTGTGCACATTGTATTTGTGTCAATAAAACCATTAAAAATTACAAACAAATTTATCTGCTGCCATCTGTTGGGAATTTTGAAAATGACACGCAAGTGTATATCAATATAAAAAGTTATTTTCTGCTGTCACCTGGTGGCCAAATTTGGAATAACACAACAGTGCATGTTGTAAAAAGTACTCCTACTATCTGGTATTTCAGGAATAACATTAGAGTGTTGGGCATCATGAAAATTCGTTTTCTTCCACCATGTAGTGTGCATCTTGGGAATAACATTAGAGTACAATTAAGCAAAAGGCATTTTCTGCTGCCATCTGGTGGACATTTTAGGAATAGTGTCCAGGTGATTATCCTCAGGAAGTTATTCTGTGCTGTCATCCTGGGCATCACTTGAGTAACACATGAATGTATGTTATCATGAAAAGTTATCATTTTTTGTCATCCAGTGTGTATCCTGGGAATAAGTGTATGTCATCATGAGAAGTAATATATTTGCTGGCCAGTCCCGGGATGCGAGAGTGCCCACCCAGACCTTCAGTACAGCTGTGAACTGGCCAAGACCCACGGTGCGTTAGCGTGGCTACTGCCTTGCTGGTGGAACCCCATGGCGCACCCCCCCCCCATCTAGTAGGAGCAGGCCACTCTGACGCCCAGAAGGCCAGGCTCCAGCTCTTGGGGCGGCAGGCGACAGCTTCTTTTGTCTACAGTTATATGACCCTGAACGTGCCCGATCTCGTCTGATCTTGGAAGCTAAGCAGGGTCTGGCCTGGTTCGTACTTGGATGGGATCCCGCCTGGGAATACCGGGTGCTGTAGGCTTTTGCTGCCTCCGGCCAGGGTGCCCCTGGACGCCACCAGGCTGTGCTTACTCGCTTGCTCGCTGTCTCGGGGGTCCTGGGCAGGCGCCCGGGCCCAAGTGCTTCTCCAACGGCTGCGCGCCCCGGGCCATTGCCTGACCTCTCTGCTCTCCTGCAGCCAGCCCTCTTTTCTCTCTCCGCTCCAGGCCTTTCCCTTCCTGGGGTCCACGGGGCCGAGCCCCAAGGGCCGAGAGCTCTGGGTGGAGGGCGAGGTCGTGGGCCAAAGTTGCCTGGTGGTATGGCCAGTGTCTCCGCGTGGTTTTGGGCAGGTCAGTCTTGGCCTCGGCGGGGAGCACACGGGAGGAGTGGGTTTGGGTCACGGTCGGGGACTTGGCGGGGCCGCAACTGCCTAAGTGACCAGGTGGCCAGGAGGATGGCAGGCCACGCCGGGGCCCAGGTCTTGCCAAGCAGCCAAGACTGGGGAGGAGGATGGCCCGGAGCCCGGGATGCCAGAGAGGTGACCGAGACCTTCGGCACGGCCAGAAATCGGTCAAGGCCCATGACAAAGGGGAGAGGCGTGCGCGCTCTCCCCTGGCCCCCCGAAGCCGTGCACGCAGCGCTGGAGGGCTCAGAGCGCAGATAACCTATGCCCGGCGAGGGGTCTGCGCCGCATCCCCTCTGGGGCCAGTGCGGCGGCACGGTGGGGGTGAGGCCGCCCGAGGAGGGTGCGAGTCGCGGAGGAGAGCGCTCGTCCACGCCAGCCGCTGCCATGGCTGCCGCTCCTGCCCCTGCTGCAGCTCTGGCCGGTCTAGCGGAGGCTGGCTGCCACTCAAGGCGGGGCGGGGACAGGAGAGGGGGACAGGGGTGGGGCGGGGAGGGACTGACAGAGGGGTCAGGGGGAGGGAAAGGAGGGGACAGGGGGCGGGGATGGGGGAGAAGACACCGCCTGAGGCGGGATGTTCAGGGTGTGTCAGGGGGTATGGCCCGGAGTGAGAAGAGATATGTAAAGGACAAGAGTTATTTCAAAGTGAGGTAAATACCAAGTGTCTGGACTTTTATTTTAATGGTAAACAGAGCCCTTAAGGCCGGGAAACGCTCTTCTCTGCTCCCATCTCGTGAGCTTTTTGAGAATAACAGCAGAGTTTAATGTCATGAAATGTTATTCCTTATCCTCTGCTGCCATCTCGTGTGCATTTGGGGAATAGCAGCAGAGGTTTTCTCATGAAATGTAATTTCTTATCCTCTGCTGCCATCTCGTGTCCATTTTGGGAATAGCACCAGAGTTTAGCTCATGAAATGTTATTCCTTATCCTCTGCTGCCATCTCGTGTGCATTTGGGAAATAGCAGCAGAGGTTTTCTCATGAAATGTAATTTCTTATCCTCTGCTGCCATCTCGTGTCCATTTTGGGAATAGCACCAGAGTTTAGCTCATGAAATGTTATTCCTTATCCTCTGCTGCCATCTCGTGTCCATTTTGGGAATAGCAGCAGAGGTTTTCTCATGAAATGTTATTCCTTATCCTCTGCTGCCATCTCGTGTCCATTTTGGGAATAACACCTGTATATAGGTCATCAAGTGTAGTTTATTATGAATATCATTCTCTGCTGCCATCTGGTGGGACATGTGGGAATAACATGACAGGGCTGCTCATAAAGTTATTTCTGCTGCTTTTTCGTGTTCATTTCGAAAATAACACCCAGGGCATGTCATTATGAAATGTTTTTCTATGCTGCCATCTCGTGGGTATTTTGAAAAGTAACACCCAAGTGTATGTCATCATTAAAATTTATTTCCTGCTACCATGTGGAAACAGACAGGCTCAGTTAATACAATTCTTAAAGAGTAAAAAGAAAGACCTTTGGCTTAAAGTCCCCTCCCCATCAGACTCTAAGGGCCCTGCCTGTCTTTACACCATTTCTGCTTAACAGTGGTCTGATGACCTTATCAATAGTCAGGGATCTGAGTCCCCAGGGCAATTACAGGATTTGAGGGAGAGGACCTTTTTTTTTCTAAAGGGGGAAGAAATGTTAACTAGGTTTACCAAAAAGATTAACTCTTAAAGAGATATCCTATTTCATTTCCTGTTAAAAGATTAAGAATTTCAAAAGAGGTGTCTTGTCTCAAACTCAGGTGTGGCTTCTGTAGGCAGACTTTGCTCTTTTTCAGGAAACACATTGGAGAAGGTTCTCAAGACTTTTGGAAGTACCATTGTGGGGAGGTAGTCAGCATACCTTTGCAGCCCCCAGGTGGTGGGTGGTGGGACTTCCATGGGAGGAATGGTGGGAAGAAGCTTTGAGTGCAGGCATTGCTGTGGGGTTTTGGGTAGTGGGTTGAACATCACATCACCCAGCAGAGCAATGGTTGTGTGTGGAAAACTTTTCGTTATGTTATTTTTTACTTGAGGTGTAAGATAGTGAGGGTAACTAGCAGTAAAGATTAGTTTATCTACTTGTTTGCTCACATTATAGAGAAACTAAAGATGTTTGTTTCCTTTCATGTACATGTAATGGGGAATGGCTTCTGCCATAATACCATCTTTCCTTTCCCCCAGGCTAAATACTCCTTGAACAGATATGCTCAATAGTGGAGAAGTCTTCCAGTACAAAGAGATTTGGAGATTTGGTGGGCTCTTTTTCAGATCCCGCCATTTTCCATGTGCCTCCTCCCTTGCTGATAAAAGATGCTTAGGCTCGAAGTTGTACTTTAGTTGAATTGAGAAAACTAGAAAGTCACCATTTTGTTATGGCGCCAGGAGAATTAATAGCTGGGATATTATCTCCTGGAAACGACTGTAGCTGAGAGATCTGGGATGTGTGTCAGCAGAGGTAAGCAGTATATTTGTTTACCTTGTCAGCCTTTTAGATCAATTTTTGCAAGCTTGGGGAGAATTTAGAAGAGCTGGCTGACTTTTTCCTCTCTAATATGTTAGATGTGTATGAAAACTATTTGTGAAGCTAAGCTATTTGGACTTGGGGACTCCCACTTTTCTATATTGAAACTTTCCTCGCAGAGTGTTCATATTTTCCTGTGCTTTTGTCTTTCTTGCTGTTATAAGATGGAAATACTTTGGGGATAGGAATCCTCAGCTTCCTGGCTAAGCTATAAAATTTCTTATTGGTTTATATCATTGCTAAAATTATTGGGCTGAGGATGGATTCTTTGTATTGGAAAACCTTTTAGGTTGGAAAGTATTTATGGAAACTCACGAGAGCAATTGTTTTGATGACATGCACTCCTGTATTTTTCCCAAGATGCACATGAAAATGACAGCTGACAAAAACTTTCTGTAAGGATATGACCTTAGGAATAACATCACAGTGCTTGTCATCTTGAATATTCATTCTCTCCTGCCATCAAATGCATTTGGAGAGTAACATTTCAGTGCATGTCTTGAAAACTTATTTCTGCTGCTATCTCATGCATTTTATTTATTTATTTATTTGCTTGTTTCTTTGTTTTTTTGTTTAGGCGAGGCAACGCTTGGTTGACCTCACAGATCGTAAGGACATTGTCAGCTTACAATCCTTATTTTTTTTGTTTTTTACGCCTATAGCACCTGGTCTTCCTAGGTGATCTACCATCCAAGCACTAAACAGGCCCAACTCTGCTTAGCTTCTGAGATCATATGCAGTTGTAAAATATCACTTAAGGGTCTGTCCTTATGAAAGTTTTCTCTGCCGTCATTAAGTGAGCATCTTGGGAATAACACAAGGTGCAAGTCATTAATGTTATTCTCTGCTGCCATCTCGTGGGCAATTTGAAAATACACCTAGGGACTTATAAAATTTTATTTTCTGCTGCCATCTGGTGGGCATTTTGGGAATAACACCACAGGCATATCATGAACATTTATTTCTGCTGCTATATCTCGTGTACATTTTTAAAAATCCCAGTGTATGTCATTATGAACTTTTTCTCTGCTTCCCTTTCGTGTGAATCTTGGGAATAACAGGAGTGCAAGTCATGAATATTGTTCTCTGCTATCATCTCGTGGGTATTTTGAAAATTACTTCCAGGTTTATATCATCAACATATATTTTTCCACTGTCATCTAGTGGGAATTTTGGGAATAAAACTTTACTGTACGGATCATGAAAATTCATAATCTCCACCAATCTTTTGTACATCAAGGAAATTACACAAGAATGTAAGGAAAAGAAATATTGGTGGTCGCTCCATAGTGTAGTGGTTAGATCTCTGCTTTACACCCAGAAGGTCCTGGGTTTGTTCCCCAGGTGGAGCCATGGACCTTATCCCATTCTCTGCTTCCATCTAGTAGGCATTTAGGGAATACACCATAGTTCATGTCAAGTAAAGTTATTTCTGCTGCTATCTCATGTGTATTTTAAAAATAACACTTAAGAACCTTTTTTATAGTTCAGTCTGCTGATATTTTATGTGTATCTTGGGAAAAGCAGAGGAGTGAATGTTATGAAATTATTATCCTTTCCTGTATCACGGGAATTTTGAAATTAACATGCAGTGCAAATTATTATACGAATTTTTTCTGCTGCCATCTTGTGGGCATTTGGGGAAAGAACTTAGTGTATATCATGAAAAGATATTTCTGCTACTATATCTCATCTTCATTTAAAAAATCACACCCCAGGGTATATCGTTATAAAAATTTTCTCTGCTTCCATTTCATGTGAATCTTGGGAATAACAAGAGTGCAAGTCATGAAAATTGTTCTCTGCTGCCACTGCATGGGCATTTTGAAACTTACTTCCATGTGTTTATCATCACAAATATTTTTTGTTGCCATCAGGTGGGCATTTTGGGAATAAAGCCTTACTGTAGGTCATCATAAAAATTCATTTTCTGCCCCAAACTCATATGCATCAAGAAATGATACAAGTGTAATAAAGAAATGATACAAGTGTAGGTCATCATAAAATTCATTTACCGCCCCAAACTCATATGCATTAAGAAATGATACAAGTGTAAGTAAGTGAATAAATAAATAAATGCTCATCTGGTGGGCATTTTGGGAATAACAGCACAGTGTATGTCAAGTAAATTTATTGCTGCTATCTCGTGTGTATTTCAAAATAACGCTCCAGCTTATGTTGTTTTAAAATTTTCTCTGTTGCTATTTGTGTGAATCTTAAAAATGAAATAGAAGACAGTCATAAAAAACTGTTCTCCATTGCCATCTTGTGGACAAAAAATAAAACCCAGGTCCCTGTCATCAAAAATTTGTTTCCCAATTCCATCTTGTGCACATTTTGAAAACACCCAAAAGTAGGTCATCCTGAATATTCACTCACTGCTGCCATCTGATGGAAATTTTGGGAGTAACACCACATCATATGCCATAAACCGTTATTTCTGCTGCGATCTCATGCAGCTAGAAAATAACACCTAAGGGCACGTCATTGAGCAAAGTTTTTTGGAATGGCAATTTTGTGTGCATCTTGAGATAAACACAGGAGTGCTTGTCATGAAAATTTTTCTCTACTGCCAACTCACAGGCATTTTGAAAATAACAGGCAAGTGAATGTTATTATAATAATTTTACTGCTTCCACCTGGTGGGCATTTTAGAAATAACACCCAAGTGTACTTCAGCATGAAAATTCATTTTCTGCTCTCATCTTTGTGCATCTTTGGAATCACACCAAAGTGTAAGTAATAAAGAGTTATTCTGTGCTGCCATCCAGTGTATATTTTAGTGATAACACCTCAGTGTTTATCATCATGAATTTACATTTTCTGCTGCTATCTGGTGGGCAATTTAGAAAATAACATCCTGGTGTTTTTGGAAGAAGAGCACAGCCCATGTCATAAAGAACTATTTCAGCTGCTATATTATGTGAATTTTGAAAATCATACCTAAGTGTGTGTCGTTATGAAAAGTTGTAAACTGCCATTTTGTGTTATTTTAGGAAAAATACAGTTCATATAATGACAAATTATTATCTGCTGCCATCTTGTGAGCATTTTGAAAATAACGAGCAGGCATAAGTCATAAAAATATTTTTTCTGCTGCCATCCTGTGGGCATCTTGGGAATAGCAACTGAGTATAAGCCATCGTGAAAATATTTTTCTCTCATCTATTGTGCATCTGGAATACATCAGCATATAAGTAATTAAATATTATTATCGCTGTCATATGGCGGGCATTTAGGAATAACCCTGAGTGTTTGACATCCTGAATATCCATTCTCTCCTACCATTTGGTGGGCATTTTATGAATGACAGAAGAGTGCTTATTGGGCATGACATTATGAAATCTTTATCCTTGCTGCCATTTCATGTTAATTATTTCCACATGAGATAAAAGCAGAAATAATTATGACATACGATGTGGTGTTATTCCCAAAATTCCACCAGATGGCAGGAAATATAAATATTCATGATAAACCACATGGATGCTATTTCCAAAATGCCCACAGATGGCAGAAGAATAAATTTTTTATGATGACATGCACCGGGTGTTATTTTTAAAATGTCCACAAGATGGCAGCGGAGAACAATTATTTATGACTTGTACTCCGATTTTATTCCAAAGATTCACTCAAAATGGCAGCAGAGAAAAAATTCATAACAACATATGCTGGAGTGTTATTTTTTAAATATACAAGGCAGTATATACATAACTGTTAAAACTTTTGACAGGCATTGGGGTGTTATTCCCAAAATCTAACCAGATGGCAGTACAGAATTATTTTTCATGATGACATTACTGGATGTTATTCCTAAAATACTCGCAAGATGGCAGCAGAATGAAAGTAAAAAGATTATTCTCTGCTGCCATCTTGCGGGTATTTTAGGAATAAATATTCAAAACATGCACTGTGGTGTTCCAACATGCAGACCAGATGACAGGATAGAACAAATATTCAAGATGACACACACTTTGGTGTTATTAAAATTTCCATTAGATGGCAGCAGGAATTAAATTTTTATTACATACACTTGGTGTTACTTCTAAAATACACACAAGATGGCAGCACAAAATAACTTTTTATTACTTACATTCTGATGTTATTCACAGGACACATTGTAAATGAGGGCGGAAAATAAAATTTCATGATGGCATGCACTCGGGTGTTATTCCCTAAATGCCCACAGGATGGCAGCAAAGGATGAGTATTCACGATGATATACATTGGTGGTTTATTTTCGAAATGCCCACAAGATGGAAGTAAAAAATACTTTTTTTATGACATGCACTCTTGTGTTCATCTCAAGATTCACAGGAAATGGAGTCATAACATCATGCCCTACAGTGCTACTTTAAAAATACAATAGCAGAAATAACTTTTCATTACATGCACTCTCGTGTTATTTCTGAAATGTCTAGATGCAGCAGAGAATGAATATTTATGACAATCAGATGCTATTCCTAAATGCCCACCTGAGGGCAGCAGATAACATTTAATTATTACACTAACGTTATTCAAAGATGCACAGTAGATTAGAGAGGAAAATATATTTTCATGATGGCATACACTCGGGTGTTATTTCCAAATTGTCCACAGGGCAGCAGCAGAAAATAAATTTTTATAATGACATACACTTGCTTGTTATTTTCAAAATTCCGACGAGGTAGCAGCAGAGAATAATTTTTCACGACATGCAATTTCTGTTTTTCACAAGATGCACACAAAATGACAGTGGACAAGAATTTTTTATAACAACATGCCCTTAGGTATTATTTTCAGAATGCACATGAGATAGCAAAGGAAATAATTCTCTATGACATGTGCCCTAGTCTTCCAAAAAAGCCCACCAGATGGCAGCAGAGAATGAATAGGAATAAATCTATACCCTGGTGTTATTTTCAAAAGGCACACAAAATGGAAGCAGAGAATCACTTGATGACATGCACTTCTATGTTTTTCCCAAGATGCACACAAAGTGGCAAACATTTTGTAACGATATACCCGGGTTTATTTTCAGAATGCACATGAGATAGCAAAAATAACATTTTATCGCCTGCTCTGTGGTGCTATTCCCAAAGTGGCAGCTGGGAATGATAGTTCATGATGCCAAACCCTTGGGTGTTTTCCAAAAATGCAGACCAGTTTGCAGCAGAGAATAACTTTAAATTACACTCCGGTATAATCCCCAAAATGCACTCAGGATAGGACAGAAAACAAATTTTCATGATGAAATAAATACAATGGGTTTTATTCCCCAAATGTTCACCAGATGTGAGTAGAAAATAAATTTTTATGATGACATATGCCTGGTTGTTATTTTCAAAATGCCCACGCGATGGCAGCAGGGCACATTTTTTCCACAACATACACTCCTTGTTTTTTCCTAGATGCGTGTCAAAAAGCAACAGACAAAAATATTTTATGATGACGTACTCTTGGGTGTTATTTATTAAATGCACATGAGATAGCATCAGAAATATTTTTTCATAATATGCATTGTGATATTATTCCCAAAAAGCCCACTCAACTGCAGCAGAGAATGAATATTTATAATGAAAATCATGAGTGTTAATCCTAAAATGCCCACGAGATGGCAGCAAAAAATAACTTTATAATTCACGTTTTATTATTAAGATGCACACTATATCATAAAATAAATTTTTATGATGACCTACATGTGGATTTTTTTTTTCTAGGCGAGGCAACCCTTGATTGCCTCACAGATTGCAAGGACCTTGTCAGCTTACAATCTCTTATTATTTTTTTAATTTTTACGTCTATAGCATCTGGTCTTCCTGGTGGTGTTCCATCCAAGTACTAACCAGGCCTGACCCTGCTTAGCTTCTGAGATCAGATGGATTCAGCCTTATTCAGGGTGTCATGGCCATAGATATGTGGGTGTTATTTTTTAAATGCCCTTGAGTTGGTAGCAGAAAATAATTTTTCATAACATGCACTTTTGTGTTATTTCCAAGATGCACAAAAATGGCAGTGAACAATAACATTTCACAACATGACCTTAGGTGTCATTTTAAAATACACACGAGATAGCAGCAGAATTAAACTTTTCATGACATGCACTGTTGTGTTAGTCCCTAAATGCCCACCACATAGCAGCAGAGAATAACTTTTTATATTGATGTACATTTATGTGTTATTTTCAAAATGCCCACCAGATGGCAACAGAGACTAATTTTTCATGACATGCACTCTTGTATTTATCACAAGATGCACATGAAAGGGCCAGAAAAAACTTTAACCAAATAGCCTTAGGTGTCATTTTCTAACTGCACGAGATAGCAAGAAATAACTGTTTATGATATGAGCTGTGGTGTTATTCCCCAAATGCCCACCAGATGGTAGCACTGAATGAGTATTCATGGTGACCTACACTAGGGTGTTATTTTCAAAATATCCACAAGATGGCTGCAGAGAATCACTTCATGACATGCACTTCCGTGTTTTCTTCATAGATGCACACAAAACAGCAGCAGATAACTTTTCATAATGACAATCTCTTGAGTTTACTTTCAAAATGCACATGAGATAGTAGCAAAATAACATTAGTGACATGCTCTGTGGTTTATTCTCAAAATGCCCACCAGATGTCAGCAGAAGATGAATATTTATAACAAATACTCATGTTTTATTCCTAAAATACCCTCCTGATGACAAGAGAACATTTTTTTCATGGCATGCACACCTGTGTTAATCATAAGATTCACACCAAATGTCGGCAGAGAAAAAATTTATAGAGACACACCCTGGGGTGTTATTTTTAAAATGTACAGGATAGCATCAGAAATAACTTTCTATGGCATGTACTGTGGTGTTATTCCACAAATGGCCACCAGATGGCAGAGAAAATAAATTCTTATGACATACACCTAGGTGTTATTTTTGAAATGTCCATGAGGTGTTGGAGGAGAAAAATTTTTCATGGCTTGCAATCCCAAAATTCACACGAAATGGCAATAGACATAAACTGTTCATAACGACATTCTCGGGTATATTTTCAAAATGCAGACGAGATAGCAGCTGAAGTAACATTTTATGACACTCTGTGGTCTTATTCCCAGAATGCCCACCAGATGGTAGCTGAAAATACTCTTGATAACCTACACTAGGGTGTTATTCCCAAAATGCCCAGGAGACGGCAGCAGAGAATTAATTTTATGATGATATACACATAGGCGTCATTTTCATAATGCCCACCAGCTGGCAGCTGAGAATGAATAATCAGGATATCAAACACTCAAGTGGTATTACTAAAATATATACAAGATGGAAGTAGGTTATATCTCGTTATTACTTATACTCTGGTGTTATGCCGAAGATGCACAAAGATGGGTGCAGAAAGTGAATTTATTTCGTTAACCAATGTCACCATTAAAAAATAAATAAAAGAAAATGAATTTTCATGATGTCCTAACATCATGTCATTCCAAAAATGCCCACAAGGTGGCAGCAGAAAAATTATTTATTCTATGGACACACACTTGAGTGTTATTATCTAAATGCCCATACATGAAAGCAGAGAATAATTTTTCATGACATGCACTCATGTCTTATTTCCAAGATGCACATGAAATGACCTTGGACCCAAACATTGCTCAGTAACATGGTCTTATTTTCTAACGGCCGACATAGCAGCAGAAATAACTATTTGTGATATGGGCTGTGGTTTTATTCCCCAAATTCACAGATCACAGTCGAAAATGAATAGTCATCATAAACCAACACCTGTGTGTTGATTTCAAAATGCACATGAAGCACGTACTCCTGTGTTTTTCCTAAGATGCACATGAAAAGGCAGAAGACAAAATCATTTTCTGACGACTTGCACTTAGGTTTTATTTATAAATGGAAAGGGATAGCAGCTGAAATCTCTTTTTATGACATACACTATGGTGTTACTCCCCAAATTCCCACCAGATGGCAGCAGAGAATGAATATTCATGATGAGGAACACCTGAGTGTAAATCCTAAAATGCCACCAGAAGGCGGCAGAGAATAACTTTTTATTACTTACACTATGTGTTATTCCCAAGATGCTCACTATATCAGGATATAAAATATATTTTTATGATGATATACACATGGGCATTATTTTCAAAATGCCCATGAGCTGGCAGGAGGGAACAATTTTTCATAACTGGCACTCCAATGTTCATCCCAAGATAAACACAAAATGGCAGCAGAGATAATAATCTCATAACGTCATGCCCAACATGCACTCTTCAGTCATACCCACAATACCCACCAAATGGTAGCAGAGAACAAATATTCATAATGTCAAAATTCAGTTATTCTAAAATGACCACCAGATGGAGCAGAGAATAATTTTTCTTTCTCGCACTTTGGTGTAATTCCAAGATGCACAGTAGATGAGAGCAGAAAATATATTTTCATGATGGCATACACTCGCATGTTATTCCTAAAATGCCCACAGGACAATGGAAAATAAATTTTTATGCCGTACACTTGCTTATTATTTTCAAACAGCCCACGAGATGGCATCAGAGAATAATTTGTCATTACATGCACTCTTGTATTTTTCCTAAAATGCAGACGAAATGGCCGTGAACAATTTTTCATAATGACAAATGCTTATTGTTATCAAAATGCACATGAGATAGCAGCTGATAGAATTCCTTATGACATGTGCTGTAGTCTTCTTCCTAAAATGCCTACCAGCTGGCAGCAGAGAATGAACAGACATGAACCTACACCTGGGTGTTATTTTCCAAATTGACCACCAGAAAACAGAAGAGAATGAATATTCATAATGACAAACATTTAGGTGTTATTACTAAAATATACAAGATGGCAGCAGCGAATAACTATTACGCTGGTGTTATTCTAAAATGCACAGTAGATAAGACCAAAAAATATATTTTCATGATGGCATAAAAAACTTTTCACAAAGGACCTGTCCTTGAGTTTTATTCATAAAACACTTGAGAACAGCAGAAATAACTTTTCATGCCATGAACTGTGATCCTAAAAACCTCATCAAATGTTAGCAAACAACTTTTTATCAGATACACTCTAGTGATACACTGAAGCACGAGGGCAGAAAAAATTTTATGTTTTTCCCAAGATGCCCAAGAAATGACAGAGAAAAATATTTCATAATGACAGGCCCTGGGGTGTTATTTTCAAATTGCACACATTATAGCAGCAGAAATAACATTTAACGACATGCACAGTGGTGTTATTCCCCAAATGCCCACCACATGGCAGCAGAAAATAAATTTTTATGGTGGCATGCACCTCGCTGTTATTTTCAAAATGCTCTCGAGATGGCAGTAAAAGAATCCCTTTTTATGACATACCCTCCTGTGTTTTCCCCAAATAGCACAAAAAGGGGGCTGAAGAAAACTATTCATGAGGAACTGCCCTTAAGTTTTATTCATGAAACACACACGAGATAACAGCAGATATAACTTTTCATGACATGCACTGTGGTGTTATTCTCAAAATGCCCACCAGATGACAGCAGAGAACTGAATATTCATGACGGAAAACACTTGGGTGTTGTTTTTAAAATGCTCAATAGATGGCAGCATAAAATAACTTTTGATTACTTACAGTCTGAAGTTAGTCCCAATTGCACACAAGATGAATCCTGAAAATCAATCTTCATGATGACTTACACGTGGGTGTTATGCCCCAAATTCCCACCAGATGGCAATAGAAAATAATAGTTAATGATGACATACACCTGGGTGTTATTCTTAAAATCTCCACCAGACGGCAGCAGAGAAAAATTTTCATAACATATCCGCCTGTGTTTTTCCCAGGATGCACATGAACTAGCAGCGGAAAATAATTTTCATAATGACATGCCCTTGGTTATTTGCTAAATGCACAGGAAATATCAGCAGATATAACATGTTTATGTATGACATGCGGTTGTGTTATTCCCCAAATGCCCACCAGATGGCAAAAGAAAATAAATTTTTATGATGACATACGCCTGGGTGTTATTTTTAAAGTGTCCACGAGATGGCAACAGAGAATCACTTCATGACATGCACCGCTGTGTTTTTCCTAGATGCACACAAAATAGCAGCAGATAAAACTATTTCATAACGACAAGCCCTTGGGTTGATTTTCAGAATTCACACAAGATAGCAGTCAAAATAACTTCATGACATGCACTGTGGTGTCATTCCACAAATACTCACCAGATGTCAGCAGAGAACAAACACTCATGATGACAAACACTTGGATGTTATTCCACAAATTCCCACCAGATGGCAACAGAGAATAACTTTTTATTGCTTACACTCATGTTACTCCCCAGATGCAGACAAGATAAGGGCAGTAACTAAACCTTATAATGATATAAATCTGGGTGTTATTTTCAAAATGCCATGAGACGGCAGCAGAGAATAACTTTTCATAACAGGCACTCCTGAGATTTTCCAAACATGCACACCAAATGGCAGCAGACCATAGCTTTTCATAACAACATGCCCTTGGGTATTTCAAAATGCACACGAGATATGAGCAGCAATAACATGACATGCATTGTGGTGTTATTACCAAAATGTCCACAAGATAACAGCAGAAAATGAATATTCGTGATGCCAAACTTTCGGGTGTGATTCCTTAAATGCTCACCAATTGGCAGTAGAGAATGTCTTTTTATTATTTACACTCTGGTTTTATTCTTAAGATGTACACAAGATGGGGGAAGAAAATAAATTTTCATGATGATCTAAATTCAAATGCTCTCAAAATGCCCACCAGATGGCAGCAGAAATATTTTTTTAAGTAATGACATACATGTGGGTGCCATTTTCAAATGCCCAAGATGGCAAAAGAGAATAATTTTTCATAACATGCACAACTGCGTTATTCCCAAGATGCACAAGAGATGGCAGTAAGAGTAACTGTTTATGACATACACTCGAGTGTTAGTCACAAAATGTTCATGTGATGGCAGGAGAAAATAACTTTTCGTGGATATACACTACAATATTATTTTTAAAAAGCCGACAAGAATACAGCAGAAAAAGAAAGTTTCATGATGACATACACTCAAGTGCAACTTTCAAAGAGGCCAAAAGATGGCAGCAGAAAAAGCTTTTCATGACCTCAGGTGTTGAGCTACACACAAGACAGCAGCAAAAAATAACACTTTATGACAACAAATCCATGGGTGTTATTCCCAATATGCTCACAAGATGGTAGCAGAGAATTACTCTTCATGATGAAATAACAAAAATCAGTGAAAGAGGACAAAACACAACAGAAACAAAGCAGGCTAATAGTTTTCTTTTTTTAATAATATTAATAAAGTTAATTAACCACCAGCAAAACCGTGTAAGGGAAGGATTAAGAGAAGAAACACAAATGACTAGCATCAGAAATCACGTAGGAGATGTTCTCTACAGTGCTCTTAGGCCTTAACAAGATACTTAGAGGTTTTTGTGAAATGCTTATGATTAAAGATTAGACAGTAGAGGTCAAAATTCACCTTGTTATAAAAACCAGTGTAGCAGACTCACAAATATAGTGGACAATTTGGTGACAGACAGAGGGAAGGGGGATTAGGGGGCTGGAAGAATGGGGTGAAGGGTTAAAGAAGTACACCAATTAGGAGTTGATAGTGGTCACGGGGATGGGGAGCACGGCACAGGGAATGCAGTCAGCGGTACTATGATGAGGGAGGGAGCAATTGGGGGATAGTTTTATGAACTATACAGACGTGTAACCAATGTACTGTATACTTGAAACTAATTTAAATAAATTTTTAAAAAGTGTACCAGTCTGACACACAAAAAAACATGAAATAGGAAAATTCATACATCTACTACGTAAACTGAATCAGTTGTTAAAAAGTCAAACCAATTAACAACAAAAAAAAACTTTACACAAGCAAAACTTTAAACCAATTATAAACACTTAAAAATAAGAAAAACAGCTAAATTCCCCACATTGTCCTTATGTGGGAAAAGTCTTTTTTTCACTTCCTTTAGTGAGGTCACCATTATATTGACAACATAATCTCAAGAGAATATTAGAAAATAAGCAATGTACAGGGCATTGCTTGCATAAACAGAGATACAGATAGTCTAAGCAAAATATTATATGAATTAATCCATGTAGGAAAACAGAATAGATCAATACCAAGTGGAATATACTAGAACATGTGAGGGCAGTTGAAATCCAATAAGAAACCACGTAAAATATTTCATTATTAGAGAAATACGAGGAGAAAAGCATATGATCAATTAGGATGTTAAAAAAGCATGTAATAAAATGTAACTGTTAGGCATCAGAACAATTCTAAGCAAAATCATAAAAGAAGGCAACTTCCTCACTTATTTATGCAGAGTTTAACATCTTAATTACCCGGAACTATTGAAAGCTATTTCCCAAGAGGCAGTCCACACAAGGCTGCCAACTGTTACAACTTTCATTCAGTACTATGCCAAGGTATATGCAGGGCAATAAAGCAAGAAAAAAGGAGTAAAAAGATATAAGGGTCAACTTTTAAATAAGAAAATCCTTATTACATGTGGATGACACTTTAATATACATAGAGAATCCACCATAACCCAAAACAATAACCATCAGTAAATTAATTTCAATCTAAAAAAATCAAATGATTACTGTGCACCAGCAAGAATGAAATAGACAGTAAAATTAAACGGGTAAGACTGGACTAGAAAGTAAGTACACACAAGATAAATGAGCCAATAAAGGATTAATTTGTAGACTTTTTTTTTTAAAAAAAAAGACCCTGTAAATCAATATAACAAAGTACAAATGACGCCCTCCCCAAATGAGAAGAGAATATGACTAGAAAGGCCAAGATACAACCGCTAAACAGTAACTCACCTCAAGCAGGTAACTGCAAACTTCAGGTGACAAGAGCCCCCACAGGTACTCAGAAGGGCAGGAACCCAGGAAGTAGGACCACTGGGGAGGTGACCATACCCCTTGCTGAGGGGAGTTCACGGTACCCAAGAGGACAGGGCGGGTCTGGACTGGCTGCCCACTCCTCGGCCAGGCACAGCCCAGCCAGGGCGCCCCACACCAGGGAGGATTCTGATTGGCCTTGTCTTCTGGGACGTCATGCACGTGCACTGTGCCATCACTGTGACACTAGTGTGTCCTCTGAACGGTGGACTCCTTGACCGGTCCCCAGCTCACAGCCACTCTGAGAGTTCTTTTGTTGGTCCCCTCACCCTCCCGGGCCACAGTGGAAGCACCCCCACCCGGGAGGGGTGAGAGGATGTCCTCGTCACGCGCCGTCACGCGCCGGATCTCTGCGGGCGTCGTTGAAATTCACTGGACCAGATTAGGGAAGGTCCCTTCTGTTGCCATCACAATGAGAGTACACAGGATGATTGGGTGTTGAATTTGTCCTGTTCTTTTACTGCATCTTTTGAGGTGGTCTTACTGTTTTTCCTGTCTTTTAATATAGTGAATTACATTCATTCTTAAATATTGAATCGGCCTTTAATACCTGGAATGATCCTTATTTGATATTGATGTTTTACCTTTTTATATATTACTGACTACTACATACTTTTTCACTTTTTAAATATTTGATTACATTTTTAAAACAAATAGCTTAAGTATTTTCTTTGCAACTAAGCTTAACACTATATAATAAAAGTGCACAAAGAATAACATCGTAGTTTTGGTTAGATTTAAGTCAAAGAAATTCTTTAATAGAGAATCTTCCAATATGAATATCCCAGAACTTTCTGAGCCATCTGATCAGAACTGTGTCTGAATACCTTACTTTGGAACGTACTGGCATACATTTGAATTAAACTCAGATTTTTTCAAAATAAGCCCTAATTTAAAAAAGTATTCTATATTCACAGTAAAGCTATTCTAATAGAATTTTCCTTTCCAGAAACAATAATGAAACAAGACATTTTGTAAAATGTGGCCCTTAACAGAGCAAGCAGGTGAACATGGTCACCTGTCAGAAGAATTTGGGGGAAATCAACCAAAGCATCCAAATCTATTTATAACTTGAACAAAGCCGCAGTGGCTCCTCCCAGGTCACAGAGTCACCAGAGTCGCCAGGGCCTAGCCAGGGCCTACCGCAGCCCCATGCCACCTGTTATGCTCCCAAGCAAACCCTGTTGCTTCTGATCCAGGGGAGACCTTTTCTTTTCTAAATGCAAACAATTAGTCCGTGCCCTTTTCCTGCCTCCAAAAGATGTCATGGACATAAATAACTGGAAGGGCACCAAATTCTGAATAAATCATAGACGTTTATGTGCTATATCAAGCCTGGCTTGATGGCTTATCATCTCCCAAGGAATTTGGAGCAAGGGCTCCAATCTCCAACTGCCTGGCCTCTAATTATGCTACCACCTACTAACAGGATCCCTTCTTCCAGTTTCCAGTAACTTGGTCCTTGCTTCCTTTTGAGCCCTCAACAGCAGCCCCCTTCAAGACCACATTTCTACTGACGCCCCCTTTTCTCACAACATGGCTGTTTGCTTAGTCAAGGCCAAGAGAACACCTGCTGCTGCTTCCTGTGTCATTTCAAACTCACCTGCCTTGGACTGGGTCTCACATGCCACTTCTAAGATACGATGGCCTGGGATGGTCATTTTCTTCTGTGCTGTTAAATATTCTATGCTGGATACCCACCAAAACATCAGGATTTGTTCTGCTACATGCAACTCTTATGACTGAACAAAATGGACCGAGTGTAGGCTTTAGACTAAGTGATTAGAGTAATATTGCTATTATTTTAGAGGTCTTAAACGGCACCTTTTTTGAAGCTCAGATTTGGGAATAAAGGTGAAAACATTAATAAATAAAAATAAAAACTCGCCTGATTAAGCAGGACCCACTTACAACGACCCCCAAATGGTAACTTAAACACAAAAAGGAAATCCCTTGATGTTCACAAGTCTTGCCCACACCAACAGGAGGGAATTATACACAGCATGTATCCTGGGGGTGGAGAACTTGTGCCCTTCTTCAGAATTCTGTCCACTTTTCCCCCTTAAACCTTGGATGCTGCCTTGGACTCCAGGCTTTACAGTACAACGTTGGTATTGTGTTCTCAATCGCCTCCTTTTCCCTGGTTTTTATGCCCTAGTCCTTGGACAGCTACTTCTTGTGTTAAAGCAGTTCAAATTTCTCTGTAAAATCAGAGAGGAGTAATTACGCCGGTTTTTATTTGTTTGTTTTGCTGGTTAGCAACCTATAAAAGGCTACCAAAGGCACGATGATACAGAGCCAGTAACCTTTATTCTTCCTCAGTCCTTAAGGCAAGGTGGATATTTAAGAATATATCAAAACTAAAGCAAGTTAATACAGTAAAGGAAGTTCTTCATTTTAAAACATCTGCCTACTATGAAGTATGTAACACTCTCCAACCTGTTTAAAAACGTGGTTTTATAAAATGTAAACTCTAATGAAAGTTTTAAATATTTCTCAGAACTGGCCAAAGAGAATTCAGGGAGAAACCTATTTGCTTGTGCACAGTTGTTGCTTTATGCGTGCGCACGTCTATTTCAGCTGGGGGACAACTCATCAATTAAGTTAAATTTTTCTTTTTCTCTTATATTCACCAGGGAAAAAGGCCTCATTTTCTCCCTTCTCTGCTCTAGTATATCTTTTCTTGCATGATCTTTCTGTAGTTGGACTTTTAAGTGTATTTACTATATACATTATAAACATGGTGGCTTCTTCTAGCTTTAGCAGGTATATCAAAGAAAATCAAAAAGCTATTGCCACTCCAATGGCAAGTGTCAATTGTTACGTAAGGACTTCTAATCCTAAAAGCATGTATAACTTAACAGGTTTGAGGAACTTCACTACAGGAAAGACTGAAAAGCATTAAGAAACAGGCATAAATCATTTTAAATAAATGAAAATGTCATTTAAAATGTTACTTAAATGACATTTTAAATAAAAATGTCCAATAATTTTAAATATCTTTAACAAAGTCAATCACAGATACAGACAGTCATAAGAACCAAAAGAAATTTATTTACAAAATTTCTTACTTAACTGGTGGAGAAAACCAAGGGAAAAAAAAAACAAGAAGAAATACAAGAAACATTCAACTATGACCCCACTAACAGCCTTTAAGCCAATTCCTACAAGAGAACAATCAGAGCAGCTCCTGATTCTTACGCTAGAAAGACGGCCTTCGACTGCACAGGGCACACCTTTAACCGCAGGCTTCTGTGCAGGTAACACCATGGTGCTTGTAGACTCAGCTGAGCCACAGTTTCTAGAGTGCTGTTCCCTGTCTACCTTACATAGCTATTTCATCACTTTCGCTGACTCCATTCTTGGCCTTTTTCTCCTTCTCTTCTTCTTTCTCGGTTTTCTCTGTTTCGCCATTGTTGGATCCCTTCTCTTCTCTGTCTTGAACACTGGTGTAAACTGCTTTGTTATAGCCTTCCCTGTTCCGAGCAATTTCAATGGCAAAAAATTGTATCCTGGGGGCTGAAAGGGGAATAGAACCGATTACTGCCCTGGTCACAGTGACTTTTGTAAACCTAAAGGAAACCTATTGACACAGCTGAACTAACTTGCAAAGTACTCAAGCATAGTCATTAAGTTTCAGACATGTGAAATTCTAATCCTATAATAAATGAGGCTGAAATACTTCACTATCTCACAGTTACTGAAGAAACAGTAACATGATCTTTAAAGGTATAACAAGACGATCCCCAAACTAACTATCCATATCACCGATGCATCATGAAAACCAGATTCCTCATTCATTTTATAGAAACAACTCCAGAGGCAAGAAACTCACCAAAGATTGTGTTTTCCTCAGTGTAGCCCTGAGAACAATCCAGTCGCAGCAAAGTACCATAGTTGAAGTCTTCTATAACCCCATCAAACTGCAAACAGAATGGCCTCCACTTCTATAAAGGCAAAAAGAGAGCCCTTAGCTGACTGATGACATAGACTGGTGAAATCAGACCAGGAGAGTGGCTTCTACTTCCCCAGTTAGGAAAATAACTATAGTGAAAGATACTAGGGCAGTGAGTTTCTGTGCTACCTATTTTGATTTTAGACTGGTATTTCTCAGTACAGACAGCATTTGCACCTGAGAAAATACTTAAATCCTCGACTACAGAATTAGAAGCCAAGGGCCTCCTCTTAGAGAAATTTTTTCTCCAACTATAAGAGTGTTATCACTCTGTAAAAGTACAAATAGTCAAGTAAGTGATGCAAAACACAAGTTTTTCAATTAGTTATGGCATGGCCTGTGATAATGTCAACTTAAATCCGGAGAATCCAAATTACCTCCCTGTATCCTCTTTGCCAATCTTCCCTCTGAGCACTCTGGTTAAGCTACTCACATAAGTAAATTTATTCCTCCTCCTTTGAAAGGGCTGGGTGTTCAAGGATGTAATGTCAAAGTCAAAAAGGAGGAAAAATAGATTCGATGAACGTGAAAAACCCACGAACCAGAAAAACATTCATAACTTATTAGATAACTACATAAGAGCCGTGGTTCTTTACATATTTTCCTTGAACCCCCTTCCTAATTTAAATATATATAAACGCATCCACGATCAGTAACTGTTGGTCAGATGCTAGACGATGTATAAGAGAAGACTTTCTTACCTCTTTAGCTGATACTGATTTGAGCTCTTCTGGGTCCAATACATCTATCTTGAGATTCTCAAAATTTTTCCGAAATTCGGAATAGATTTGGTCATCCACTTTGGTAAGTTTCAGGAACTGTGGGTCAACTGATGAGATCAGCTGCCAGACAAAAAGACAACAGATATATGCTAGTCTGTAATGTACTACACTTGTATTCTGCCACCCCCAGAAAACCCTTATGGGTCTCAGGGCACAAGAGTTCATTACAAAGTATGGACAGCCTAGGTTGTGGATGAATCACGACATAGTTGTGAAGGGCCATAATATATACATTCCCCTCCACCAATTCAAACACTTTCGGCGCTAGTACAGCCTGGTTATTGCCCTCTGTAGACTGTTTATTCAGTTGACGAACATTTATTAAATGCCAGGCAGCCCTTTGTCAGTTAGCAACATAACTCTAGGCGAAGAGTCACAAGTCCTTATTGTCAAAACAGAACTTGTTTCTATACTCCTGTCCTCTGAAGGTAAGATCTTACAGCAATAAAAATTATCTCCAAAACACAACTGTTTCATTTGCTTAGAATAATGATTAGCACAGAACCACACAGTACAGGTACATGTTAAATTCTGCTTAACAATGAAGACAGACGACTCACCTTGTAGTAGACTTCGGCGTGCTGCATTGCTCTCATGGCCCAAGCCATCTCAATATCAGGCTACAAAGGAGTAAAGAATGCCTGGTCAGAAATCTCCCAGTCTTGCTACCAGAGAACAAATTAAGGCTGTCTGTGGATGGATGCTCAGGAGGGCTACCGAACGTGGCATTATTGTCAAAGGATAAAAACTGGACTACTGCCTTTGGACACTAATTCTTCTGTTCTTATGACAAACAAAAGAAGCTATCTTCATAGTCTAACAGAATGAGCCACTAGCCGTATTTTTCCGAAAGTTAGTGAAAATGCGAGGGACTAAATAAAACAGTAAATAGCCTCAAGACGGGGTTCAATATTGTAAAAGTGAAATAATAAATGCAGATGACTGACTCGTTGAGAGAACAAAACAGGGGCAGTGAAATCACTCTTCACTCTGAAAAGTGTGGCATGTGATGATCATACGTGTTTATCTCACAGCAAATTCCCCATCCTATAACACTTAGAAACGAATCAGGATCACGAAGCAGGATAATTTATAAGTATTACCCAGCACCCACCACCTTAGTTATTAGTTGATGATAAGTACATAAAAGCCCTGGTTATCTGTTAGGATCTCCCACTTCATATGGAGGGGTCTATTTCACTGACCCCAGAAGAAGCCATCTGCATTTTTGCCTCCGTGTCTTCGCTTGGCTGCCAATTCATGTACTTGGTCCACCTACAGTTTGAGGATACAGTTTGAGAGCCACTATGTCAGTGAAGTCTTCCTCTACTGTATGGGTCCCTAGGGGTTTCTTTTTCAGCTAAACTGCTTTGTGTCTTATGCCCTGATCCATTCATCCATCTAACATATCACAAGTTATTTGAGTGTGACCACTATCCTCATGTCCCTGTCTCTCGTACCTCAAAATACATCACGTGCTTTCTCAAGAATCTAAACCAGACGCAGTGTAAGCCAGTGCGCCTTCACTGCACAGCGGAATCACTCAGGGACTTTTATTTAAAGATACGGATTCCCGAGTCTCACCTCCCAGATACTCTGACTTAACTGCGCCCCGGACATCGAGATTTTTTATTGCTCCACAGGGGATTCTAGAGGGCAGCAAAGTTGGTGAAGTAATTCCATGGACATCAGTCCTGCGTTTGTGGACCAAAGAGCTTAGAATGGAGAGGCGTGGTTTCTGGGGGACGCGGCGTGTCCAAAGAAGATATCCGGGCAGGGGTTACAACTTGGTGGCGGGCCCTGCAGAGACCCCGGACTCGCGCGGTGAACAGGAGGAGATGCGGGGGAGCCATACTCACATCGTTGCCATAAGACTCGGCTGGGAGAGAAAGAGCGTGAGCCACTGACACCAACTCCCCGGAAACCTGGGAAGGAAAAACAGGTGGAGGGAGAGTTCAAGGCCGGCCCCGGCTCGACCTTCCCATTCACCCGACCACAGAACGGCGTCTCACCGGCTCCTCTGCTCCGCCACTCGCCTCCATGTTGCAGCGAACAAAGCGCGACTCCGCTTCCCGGAAATGGCCGCATGGAAGTTCCTTCCGGACTTGTTGGAAAGGGAGGACCCGGCAAGAGTGGCGCTGAGCGCCTGCGCCTGCGCACAGCCGCCCCCGCCGGGAGGCGGAAGTGCCCCGCCCCTCCTCGCCCGCCCTGCGCAGGCTTCGGAGGGATGCTACACGCTGTCTGGGCTCCTGGAGGCATCTGAGATAAGTGGATGCTCAGCAGTGTGAGCGATGATCATGAGAAAAACCCGAGTCAAAATAAAGCAGCTTTCTCACGCCCTCCGCACAGAGTGCCAGGCAGAGAATTGAACTCACGCGCTCCATTCGTGCACGCGCCACACAGCTGTTGAAAGAACGTAGTAATCTATGATTCGGGGAGGTTGAAAGGGCTTTGCATGTTGAATGTTCGGGAGTTAAGACTTGACCCTGAAAGCAGTGGGAAGCTACTGAAGGTCTTTGAGTAGACAGCCTCACTATCACACTTACATTTTAAGATCACTAAAACACAAATGCCGAAGACAAATTTGAGGAAGGCAAAATTGTAGGCAGGAAGACCAACTTGGAAGGCACTGGATAATTTTCAGAATTAATAAGGTAAATAGAATCAATAGGACTTGTTGACCAATTGGATCTGTAGGATAATGAAGAATTAGGATTCCAGTATGACTCCCAGTATTCACAATAGGATGTGGGGATGAATTTCGTTGAGCTGCAAAAAAGAGGACGAGTTTAATCTGAGGAGTTGAGTTTGAAGAGCTTAAGGGACATTCAGATAGCATTGACTAGTCAGAGGATCTGATTAGAGATATAAATATGACAGCTAATACTTTAGGTTTAATTGACTTGTCCCAAGGAAACTATGAAGAACTCTAAAGACACAAAAGCAATAGGCCAAGGACAGAACTATTTATGAAGAAGAAATGGCAAAAAAAAAGATTTGTCAGTGGGACATCAGCAAAGAACCAAGGGAGACTGAGTCTCACAGAAGTCAAAGGATAAGAGAACTTAAAGTAGGAAGTGACGAACAGTGTCTGATACCTGCACCAAGTACGCTAAGCCCAGAAGCATTGAGAGGTCATCGACAACCTTAACAAGAGCAGTTCTGAAGGAACGTTAAGTGTAGATTTCAGATGGCAGTGGGTTCAGAAGGAAGTGGCAGTTAAAGGAGAGATGACAATTACCATTGAAAATTCTTCCAAAGAGTTGAAGCTAAAAAGGCACATAAGGTCCAAGGACTTTTAAAATTCTGGTAAAATACACATAACCTAAAAACTTACCATCTTAACCATTTAAAATATACAGTTCAATAGTGTTAAACGTATCCACATTGCTGTGCAACACACCTCCATGATTTTTTTACCTTGCAAAACTGAAACTCTGCACGCATTAAACAACAATGCCCCATTTCCCCTCCCCCTAGCCTCTGGCAACCACCATACTACTATTTCCATGAATTTGACTGCTTTAGATACCTCAAGTAAGTAGAATCATGTAGTATTTGGCCTTCTGTGACTGGCTCTTTCATTTAGTATAATGTGCTCAAGGTTCATCCACGTTGTTGCCATTTGACAGTATTTCCCTTTTTAAAGTGAATATAGATATATTAAATTTTGCTCATCCATTTATATTTTGATAAACATTTAGGTTGCTTACACCTTTTGGCAATTGTGAATAATATTGCTATGAACATGGGTGTGCAGATATCAATTCGAGATCCTGCTTTCAATTCTTTTGGACTTATACCCAGAAGTGGGGTTGCTGGTTCATGTGGTGATTAATTTTTAATTTTTTGAAGAACCTCACAGACTTTTAAAATTATTATTTTAGATTCAGAGAGAGTTAAATGTGCTGAGGAATTGGCCTTATACAAAATATTGTCCTGGAGGGTGAGCTAGGTGTATCTCCAGAAAATCTGAATTAAGACAGGCAGCAAATACAGGAAATTGAGATGCCCCCTCCAGATGCTTTATGTTTTCTCTGTGAAGTACAAGAGGGCAGCTAAGAGCAAAAGGAAATGTGTTAAAGTCTGCTCTTGAAAGCCAAGGCTGCTGCCTCTTAAGCCCAAAGTCTTGGCTCTACTATCCTGGTATTGTGCTTTCTTTGTGGATCTTTCAGAGCTTCCCTTCAGGAAAGTGTCTGACACACTGCAGCAAGACAGGCATGACTGGGATCCATGGCCAACCATTCTGGGTGATGGTTTTATCTCCTGCTGTTTGGGAGTATAGAAGCAGTCCGCTTTTCCAATCTTATAAGGACCCAAATTCCTGATCTCTTCAAGTATCTAAGGCTGTGAGTGTTTGAGTAGTGAAAAGTTCTCTTCTTTGAAAAAACTTTTAAAAACAAAACAAACAAACAAAAAAAATGAACTGAGCCCATGGCTGGTCTCTTTATATAGTCAGTCTTCTTTCCTTCCCTTCTTTCCTTCGTCTTTATTCTCTCTCTCTCGCTCTCACTCTCACTCTTTCTCTCTCATACCTGTCCTCTCCCTCTCTTCCTTCTTTCCTGTTTTCCTTTGCTGTAATCACAGAGCAATTTTTCATAGAAATACAAAACAGCTTTTAATGTTATTAACACTTGATAATCCGAACTCCATCTTTAAATTTTCTCAGCTAGAAATGTGGAAAAGTTTTTTGTCTCACTTGTGCTTTTTTTTAACTGATCAAATAATTTGTTTATTTAAGACTTTCATCCATTCTTCAATCAGAGCCTCTGACGCCTTCCCCACATCTGTATTTCACTTCTCCTTTGTCATTCCATTCCATTCTTGGGCAAAAATATGGAATCGTATGTCAGGATATGCCATCGAGCCTGTCCCCTGCCTAAGCCAGGTGATAACGTTGGTGACCATCACATCCTGGTTGGAGCTCACTAGGAATTCTGGAGCAGACAGAGAAGAGGCAGGGATGAGAAGGACAGTTCTGCTGGCTTGGTGTGATTTAGCCACCTGGTCTGATTTAGCCACATCTACGGGAGATTTCAGGGCTCTGGACCCACGCATCACCAGTAGACTTCTCTGACAGTGGCTCCTGTGGTGCTTGGTGACACAAGGCCATCCCATGTTGTTGACCACAGGCCCATATGTTGCACAGATTAGCGGCCACGAGGGGGCTGTTTGCACTGTACCGAGTGACTGGCACTGTTTCATTACCCTTATGAAATCAACTCTTTAAGTTTTTGCTCTCAGCCCCTTATTGGATTCATAGTCGATCCCATGGGAGCTTGGCCAGAAGACAAACCTGAGTAAGAGATACAGCCCCACCCTCGGAAGCACCACTTCCTTCGAACAGCCACGGCGCTGCTAGTGGGCCAAGCTGGGCTTCCTGCCTCTTTCTTCCTTATGATGTCATTTCCTAGTATCCTTTCCAGTTCCTCAATCAAATAGTCCTCTCATAGGAAAGAAAGAGTATCTCACTGTGGCTAAGAAATTGTTATTGCCTGACTAATTTGGAGGTTAGGCATCTTTTTCCATGAAGGGTGGGCTGTATGGGAAAGGGTCAGGGGAGCTGATTTTTCCACACACGCCCAGCAATGTCTGGAATGCAGCAAGTGATGCCATTTAATGCTATGGTAGTAGGTTATGTACTACATTATCTTACTCTCCTAGAAAAGAGACTATTGAGAAGTACATTCAGTACTAAGAGTGACTATACATTGGCCTGTTCAGGGCATTTTCCAGGTGATTCTGGGAATCAGTCCTCTAGGTAGGGTCCTTCTAGGTGGAGAAGGTCTGGAGATGTCTAGCCTTTCCTATATTTCAAACTCCACTTCCCCTTTCTGGGTTAGCAGTACAGGTTGGTTGGAAGATAATCCAATTAGGGAGGGAATAGTCATACTGGGCAGGCGGGAGGAATGAGCCTTGAAATGTTGGTGGATTCATGGGGATGGAGAAAACCAGAGATGGATGATAATGACAGTGATGATTGTTGTTTTTTAAAAAGGCCCCAGTGTGTTGGCTCATAACTTCTTTTTCTGGAAGACATTACAGATGTGCTAGGATGGGAGGCAGTTGTCATTACCAATCTAATGGTGAATTAAAATCCCACTAGTATCCCATTGATAGTACTGCATGTCTGTGACATACTCTTCCATTAAAACAAAGCAAAGCCTCACGGTGACCTAATAGGAAAGGATAAGATCCTTGGACCCGTAGAAAAAGGACACCACAAGGGACAGCAGGCCACAAGGATGAACAGAACCAGGTTTCCCTGCCTTTTGTGCTCTTTGGAGTTCAGTGGAAATAGGGCTTTAACCTAAATACTCAAGGCCCTAACGTAGTTTTTGTTGTCCATGCTCTTCCTGGTCCTCACCCACTAAGTCTGTCTGTAAGAATTTTCTATTCTGATACTAGCTTAGGGAGTCTAGGAGCTACTGCAGGTACGAAAGCAGCAAACATTTCTATATTTGGTGTTAATCTAATCGATTGATAAGGCATGAAAAAGTGTAAAACCAGGAAGAAGCTTTGATTCTTATCAGTGTCATCATCAACACCATACAGGACCAATCATTAATATCCTCAACTGGCATTCCCTTGAAGAGGCCAAATCTGACCACCCAGCAAAAAAAATCGCATTTGTTTCTGTCACATCACCCATTTTACTTTCTAAGTGTCACTTATCACTATCTGAAGTTAACACAGTAATTTATTTATTTTCTGTCTCCACTAATTAGAAGGAACAATCCCTGAGAACAGACCTCTTGTGTTCTTAAGAGATTTGGGTCTTCGGGATCTAAAACTGTGTCCAGTACATAATGGGTGCTCAATGAATATTTGTTTTATGAATGAACAGACATGTGGATGGCTGGATGGGTGGCCCTTAAGAGGGGTTGCAGGGCTAGTTCCACTCAAGCACCCAGATCTGGACCCACAAACTAAAGGAACAGCAGGAATCGCCCATCAAATAGCCTGAGGGCAGAGATGACAGAGCTGGCTTGGGAATTCTGTACAGCAGGAATGTGCACGTCCAGTCAGGAATGCGCATGTCGATCTTCGCATTTCTCCTCCAGACTGAGGACTTGGAAGAACTTTAATATGATAACTGTGGCCGAACATTTGCATTTTTGCAGTTTGGATCCTGAGGCTGCTTTACAGAGTATGACTGTGATCCTTGGACTTGGAAACTGCCTGCAGAACGAACAGTTTCTCTGTGCTGTTAGATTTCTGTTAAGTAACCCAAAAGCTCTTTGTTGTACAAGCCTGAACCAGAACTAGGACGTTGACAAGTGCCTAATCATGTTTCTCATTGTTTCATCCAACAAGCCCACTTGCTGACCACCAAGTCAGCTGACCTTGAAAAATCCAGTTGACCCCACCAATCAGAAAATGAATAATGTAAGTTTATGATCCCGTTTCCTCTAGCAACTCACCTCTTTGATCATCAACTCCTTACAGATTTGCCTTTAAAAACCTTGTCCCATACCCTCCGTTTTGAAACATGTCTTTGGTTTATACCCAGGGCTATATCTCCGATTTGCAAATCATATTTGAATAAAACTGTCTTTTAATTTATTTTGGAATTTTTGTTGACAAGCTGACTCTTAGAATGGGTCCCAGGACTGGCGTCTTTCCCACTCCTCGCTCTCACTCCTCCCAGTCATGTCTGCCACCACAGGGACGTAAGAAACTGTCCACAAAATAAACTGTGGCCATGGGTACTAAAGAACGCGCCCGATGCCACACAACCTGAGACACAGGGCCACACTTCCCATCAGCCAGAGCGCTCCAGCCCGGAAGGGCTTCGCTGGCACAATGGCGACTTCCGGCTGCCATTGTTATGGCTGTGCAGGGCGGGGCTTCGGGAGATCGCCCTGCGGACCCTGTTGCAAAGCGATTTCTTTGGTGCCCCTACCAGCTGCTGCCTGGGCTCCCCGCTCGAGCTACTGTCGCCTTCCCTTTTCTACTGTCACGGTTAGGTCCTTTTGTGGACTGCTCTGGGTCGCAAAGAAAATGTCCCCGCGGACCTTCTTGCTGGCTCAGTGAAACTGTGGCCGCTAGATGGCAGCATTGCGCCATGGCCGCTCGCAGCTCCGCGCCTCCCTCCTGCCTTTGTGTTTGAAAAAAAAGCGCCGCTCAGAATCAAAACACCAGCTGCTTCGCCGCCGAGGCCTGTCCCTTTCCGCAGGCCCTGCAGCTCCCGCTTGTTTTTCCTGTCTTTGATTACCAGCCTGCTCGTAAACTTTCCTGCGTATGACTTTTTCTTTTAGCCATTGTACCAAGCCTCCTGTAGGGCTTATTTTAACTTTCTTGTTTTGTTCAATAAATGAATCTCAAGGTGCCGAGTGTATAAATGTTGAGAACTTAGCAAATGAAATTAAGAAGGTAAATGTCACCCCCAGTCCACCGCCCAGCAATGACCACTAGTATACTTGTGTATTGCCTTGCGTAACTCCTTTATGTAGTATTTTCGCCATTCATTAAGAGCTGTTCACAAACAACTTTTGAAAGAGTTTCATCTTATTCTGCATTATCATCATCATACTGTATAGACTGTGGGCAAAAGAAGGGCTCTTATGGAAGGTAACCTCACACAGTACTCTGATCACAAACTTCTAACTGGGCGGGACACAGTGAGCAGTCACACCCCAGGCTTGTAACTTCCTTACTGAAAGGCTTATTTTTGCCTGAAGCCAGCCTGGTCTATTGTTTCTGTGATCTAGGTTTACAACCTTTGAAATAAGCCACTAAGCATTCTCAAGAGGGCACGCAGTCAACAAGATCCTTACCTATCTTTTTTAAAAAATAAATTTATTTATTCAAATTAGTGTCAAGTATTCAGTACAATGGTTAGACATCTATATAGTTCATAAAATGATCCTCCATTTGCTCCCTCCCTCCCCTGGCCCTCCACCCAGCCATCATATTAATGCGAACTGCATTCCCTATGTCATGCTCCCGGTGCCCAACTATCAACTATTAATTTGCACTTTAACCCTCACCCCATTCTCCCAGCCTCCCAACCCCCCTCCCCTATCTTGTAATCCAATCCCCATCTTGCTTTCTCCCACCTCCATGTAATCTACCTTACATGCTTCCTTAATTTCAAATTCATAAAATGAACTGCACAACTGTTATTCTCAAGACTAACTTTGAGAGCTTGCTCCCTGGCTTATGTCATCAGTTTGGCTCATTTGATCCCCACAATGTCTAGTTAAGATTTTGGGGGATGAAGAAACTATTCTTTCCTCAATATTGTCCTGCCTGGTGCAATAATCAAATAGAGATGAGACAGATTACCAAGAAACCATAACACTATTTGATACAGACATGCGCACACCTGAGGGGCTCAGAGACCCCACGTGCAGGAGAGGTGCTGAGGGACATAGGTGTGTAAGGCGTCCTGAGCTGGGGGCGCAGTAGCTGCCTCGGGGGCTTCAGAGGGTCCCTGAGGGATGTTGACAGCAGGTGTTTACTGCGGATCAGTGTGCCCTGCCCTGCAGGCCAGTGAAAAGAGCTCATTTCTGACAACCTCTTATTATGGGCGAGGCCCCTAATTCAAGTTGTTCTGGGCAGTTGAAGCGAGGAGCAGAAGTTTATCTTGAGCCTGAAGATAAAATTACCCTGAGATCAAAACGATCTGCACACCCTAGAAGCACGTCTCAGGGTGACTGTTCTGAACCCCCACTCCCTCATTTTAAAATTACTGCCATGGGATGGACAAGATGATGTAAAAGAAGAGTTGGACACGGACTGTCTTTCCGGCAGACGGGATAAATTAAGGATCCCTGTGTACATAGCTAACACTTTCTCTTAATAAAGATTTGTTAAAGAAGCACGCAAGATGTGTATTTGTCCTTGGCAAGGGAGCCTTGGAGCCATAAAAGCAATTTGTGCTTTCAAATACCCTAGTCTCCCATTTTTTCCTTCGGTCTTAGGTATTGGGGATGATAAAGATCGGTGGCCTTAAAACGCCTCCAGAGCCACAGTCTTGGTTTCACAAAAATTTGTAAATAGCAATTGCCCTCAAAATTTGGGTAGAACATTGGAGAAAATATTCACCTATAATACAACTGATAACAGGTTGCTATCCAAAATATATAAAGAACTCATATAATTCAACAACAACAGCAACAACAACAACAAAATAATTAAAAAATGGGCAGAAGACCTGAATAGATACTTCTCCAAAGAGGAAATACAGATGACCAATAGACAAATGAAAAGATGCTCAAGGTCACTAATCATTAGAGAAATGCAAATTAAAACCACAATGAGATATCACCTCACATCTGTCAGAACGGCTATCATCAATAAATCAAAAAACAAGTGTTGGTGATGATGCAGAGAAAAGGGAACCCTCACTGTTGGTGGGATTGCAAATTGGTACAGCCACTGTGGAAAACAGTCTGGAGGTTTCTCAAAAAATTAAAAATGGATACATCTTTTGACCCAGCAATTGCACTTCTGGGTATTTATCCAAAGAAAACCAAACAATAATTCGTAAAGATCTATGCACTCCATATTCATGGCAGCACAATTTACAATAGCCAAGATATGGAAGCTCCTAAATGCATCAACAGATGATTGGATAAAGAAGTTATGGTTCATATTACAATGGAATATTACTCAGCCATTAAAAAAATGAAATCCTACCATTTGTAATGACATGGATGGACCTAGAGTATTATGCTGAGTGAAATAAGTCAGACAGAGAAAGATAAATACCATATGATTTCACTTATATGTGGAATCTAAGGAACAAAAAGAACAAACTAATCAAAACAGACTCACAAATATAGTGGACAATCTGGTGACAGACAGAGGGGAGAGGTTTGGGGGCTGGGAGAATGGGGTGAAGGGTTAAAGAAGTACAAGTTAGGAGTCGATAGTGGTCACGGGGGTGGGGAGCTCCGCACAGGTAACGCAGGCAGCAGTAACGTAATGGCTGTGTGTAGAGCCAGAGGAGAGAAAGAGCGTCAGGGGGATCGTTTATGAACTATGTAAACGCCTAACCAGTGTACTGTGTACTTGAAACTAATAATTGAATTTAAAAACATTTGGATAGAACATTAAGTGACTTCTTATGTTGATCTACTCGTCTAACTACATAATCCCTAATTAGCTGCTTGCCCTCTGGGTGTATAGATTTATTTTAGCTTGGAGAGGGGGCTCAAAGTAAAAACAATTCATATCAGGCTCTGAATCTTCTGCTTCCAATTTGGCCAAATTTCGGTTCAAAAAAGTTATTAAATCCATTTAATATCTTATCAGATTTCAGATGGGATAAACAGTAAATATTTGTGGAGATATTAAAGAAATGTATGGACCCAAAAGGGCACAAAGATTATGACATTCTCGAGTCTTTCCCTCTGTTAGCGAAAAGAAAGAGCTCACGGTCTTCATGTCCCAGGTCCCCAGTGTGACACAATGTCTATTTCCACAATACAATCAGATAAAAGAGATGCAATCAATTCAAATGGACATAACTTTTTAAAACATAAAGCCTGTTTAAACATTCCAATTTCCACAATCTTATGAAATATACACAAGCATACACACACACACACACACACACACAGGTATTTATATGGAGAGAGACAGAACACATTCTTATTGAATTTATGCAAAGAAACATGTTGCTATGAAAATACTAACACTCAGTCATTGAGAGTTTCCCAGTTGTGGAGGGATCAGGTAGAGAGAAGAAAATAAATGTTTCGGTTCTGCTTATAAAGGTATAATGTACCAAATTATTAAGTCATAGGTAGTTTATGAGAAACAAGTTTCCTTTTATCTGAAAATAAAAGATTAATAAAATCAGCAACCTTAATCAAAAGTCAGAAAAATTGTAACCATTTTCATCATTTCATTCAGTCCTTTGCAATTAGACTTGCTTCGCTTGAATGCAGTGTTCCCATTAGTTCTGTCGACCTCGCCTGATAATTGCGGGTGATATGGTCAAGTGATAATTCCAAGGAGTTTACAAGGCTGTCCATCAAGGCTCATATGATTTCTCAGTAAAGATCACTAGAGGTTGTGGAAGGCGTACCCCAAGTGGGAAACATTTTCTCACAATTTCTTTGTCCCTGTGAAGGCATCAGCCGTGTGGCAGGGAAAGCTTCAACTCACCCAGAAAATATACACACGACAACGAGAACATATTGGCAACCCAAGCTGCGTGGCCACTGTCCGGTGGAAATGTACTATGGCAGGTGAAGAAATGGAAAAACTGAAAAAAAAATGCCCAGGGAGCTGGGAAGAACCAAGTGGCTTTCTTGGGTTTCCCATAGCCCCGATTATTCATGTAATTCACAGCCACTGTTTAACCATCTTGATTTGTCTGATTTAGGAGCAGACTGTTGCCATGTTACAAGGACATCAGAATGGCACAAGTCTGGCAATGAGGAGTCATTTTTGAAGAAAAAAAACAGAATGGAGTCCATATTCATGAGCCACAATCTGATACTCAGGTTCAGCGTGTGCCTCAGTTTTAATGACAGACATCTTATGTCAGGACATCTCAGATTTCCAGGACTGTCACCTAATTTCTAGAGCACTTATAACATATGCTTATAAGAATACGACATAAAGAAGGCTCAGTGTTATTTCTTATTTGACAAAGCTTTCAATATAATTTCAACCTCCCAAACTAAGCCTAATTAGTTTAATATTTCTCTTATGTAAGGAGAGAAAACAAATCTTTTGAGGTGTTCCAGGGGTCCTTATGAAAAATGTCCAAGTTATTCCTGGGTCAAGACTCTGTAATTTAAATTTTGTAAAGTTCGTCAATATATATCAAAAGGTTTGGACATTTGACTAAATAGGATCATAAGTCTTCATGAAGCAATGCTTAATTATGCATTTAATAAGGAAAGTGATAATAAAAGATTTCAAACAAATAGAGAAATTTATATATTGTTAGCAATACTTAGTTCTTACTATTGAGGAGATTCGATTTTAAGTAATCAAGGATCTAATTAAGACAACGTTAAACACTGGAGATTATTTTGATAAAACACAGAATCTTAATTCTTTATTCTTGTATGAAAAAACAGAATCTTCGCTTTCTAGGTAGAAAACTTTTCCACAGTACCAGTAGCAGACCAATACTCCTTTTTAGCAAGAGAAAACCTAATCTAATTCTGCAAAGGCTTACTTTTGCGATTTAAATTAACTTACTTGATTAAATTTATTTCAACCTTATTCAGCTTGACCACACATATAAATTCCTTTCTCAAGATTCCTTTTTTCACAAACCTTCCACAACTTTCCTTTTACATTTAAATTTCTGCCCTGTTTCTCCTCTTTCCCATTTTGAAACAATCACTCTCGCTAGTCTCACAAATATTTTCTCCTGCCAATCTAAAATTTCCCTCCCATATTGAGTTCCCTCTTATTTTAAGTTAGTGAGCGGAGGTCTCAGCTGCATCACCATAACAACTAGAAGCCAGGGCCAATTAAGCTGTGACTGAGTCATCAGACACTTAAGCTGATTACAGATTCCAGAATATCGGGCCGAGGAGAGAGGCTCACAGGAAGGAAAACATGGCAGATCTTAGCTGGAAAGAAATGGGCAGCTGAGTAGCTGCAAACAACTCCCCGCCTTAGTCCTAGGGACCCAAGGACTTGGGTGCAGTCACCATGGGAAATGCCAGAGGGTGGGGCACCCAGACCCCTTTCCCACCTCAGGAAAATTCTTGGTACTTCCCTGCCAACATGCTTCAGACACAAGGATCTTGCTCTGGAATTTTAAAAGAACATTCAGAGTAATGGGCAGAGTCGATTACTGAGTTCACTCTGAGTCCTAATCTTGGGGTGCTTTCCTTATCCTGCAAATTCTCTGTGGAAGTTTGTCTAATGAAAAAAGCTTCTCCCTTCCTGTTTGAAGCTTTCTTTTTCAATCCAGGCTGGTGTTGCCCTTGCCTCCTTTTAAGGGCTTTAAGTCACAAAAGATATCAATTAGTGTAATTCAAATATTCAAATTACAATTCTTCTTTCCTCCTCCATTAGGCTGGCCACCTGCCTTTCCACCTCCCTTTTTAATTTTATTTAGTAGGGAAAGGTTTTGGCAGGATCGCCATAGCAACCAAGCCACCAGGCCATTAGGCCACTGAGGACCTAGACACTGACACTCAAAGCTGATTATGGGTCTTGAAAATTGAAGGCAGAGCGAGACCCCGCCGGAACAACAGCAAAGCAGCTCTTAGCTGGCAGGAAGAGGCAGCTGAGCTCCTCAGGGCTTTAGCCAACCGTCCACCTGTAACTTCACCTTTAGCCCCTGTATTCTCTAGGGAAGGAGAAAGAGTGAGGCTGGAGTGAGAAGGGACTGACCATATCAAGAATGAAAGTTTAGGTTTGGACATATGTCATGTGGTTTAAGGTTCCCTGTTCACAGTCTGGCTCCTTGGCTTTCTGGTGATGGCGGTGGTACAGCTTGGTTGGGGGGTGGGGGGGGTGAGGATGACATTAGGCTATTAATCACCAAAGGCCTTAAGAGTATTAGATTATTCTCATCACTTCCAAGGCCTTAAGAGTATTAGATTATTCTCATCACTTCCCTTTCAATATCCCCCTCTACATTCACAGGCTTCCAGTCATTTTCACTGATAGAGCAAAACTCCTGTCCGCATCGCTATAGCAACCAGAAGTAAGGGGATGAATCAGTCATTTGCCAGCAATGCTTAGTGTAGTGTAGTGTCTGTTGGAGAGGGTTTGACTCTTGGGAGGAAAATACATTGCATGTTAGCTGCAGAGGACTAGGCCACTAGGGTTCTCAGTGGTCCAACATGCTACCACCTCACTCTTCATCCCTGTACCTCCAGGTGAAGAGGGGTGGTCAGGCCAGCTTTGTTCCCTGTGGGGACCAAGGCCTGTGTTTGGAACAAAATATGTGTTCCCTGCACTGAGCCCCGGAAAGGGCTCCAGGCAGCAGGTACCCCCCACCCCATGTGGTTACCAAACACACAAAAGTGAACCTGTGTTCCACGACTGTACCTCCTGTGCCTAAAAGTGTCATAAATATGGTAGGGTCCTTGATGCAAACTCATACACTTCTCTAGTCTGTTCACTTCGTCTTAGACACTGCAGTTCACATCCTATCATCTCTCCTCAAACCTCCATCTACTACTTGAAAAGCCACAGTCTGGGTTGATAACACTACGAACAGAGAAGAAAAGACCTTATACAACTTCCCACCTACCTGCATCTGAAAAGTAGATACTCTGCCTTCCCTCTTGTGACTATGGATGAACTGTCCACACTCCTATCAAAACCCAGCTCTTTATTTGGGCACTACATTCCACCCCTTCTTGATGAGTAAATGCATGGCCCCAGCGATGGTCCCAGTGCTCTCTCCCACATCGCGATTTACCCTTCTTTACTGGATGATTCCCATCAGTATGCAAACGTTCTGCAAAGTCTCCCATCTTAAAAATGAAACAAGAGAGAGAGAGAGAGAGAGAAACAAACAAACCAAAAAACTACCTTAACTCAAAAATCCCCTCCATCAACTGCATCATCATCTGTTTGCTCTTTACAGCGAAGCTCCTCAAAAGTCATTGTCTATTTTTGATATCTCCACTTTCTCCACTCCCATTTTTCTTGAACTCACCACAATCAAGCTTTTGTTCCCAGCATTATGGTGAAATAGGTCTTCTCGAGGTCCCCAAAGACTCGCACATTGCTAAATCTAATGGTCATTTCAGCACTGCTATTAATTGAATGAACAGTAGCATTTGGCACTGTCGATTACTTCCTCCTTCCTGCAATACTCTCTTCACTTGATTTACAGAACATTTCTGTTTCCTGGTTCTCATTCTGCCTCAGGGTTTGCTACTTTGTAGTGACCTGGCTAGTTACTCTGTACCTCCTTGACCTCTCTGCATTAGAGTGCTCTAGGTTTAGACGCTCAGATTCTTTCTTTTCCCTACTTATGTTCACTTGTTACAGAATCACACACAGGTCCATCACTTTGATCCTACCCATATATTAATATTTCAAACCCAGTCCTGTTCCTGAACTCCAGGCTCATATACTCGATTATCTCTTGGATGGCTAATACTCACCTCAAATTCAAATCTATCATCCACAGATCTAAGCCCCTGATTTCCCTTCCCCTAAAGCTACTCCGCCTATATTTTCCTCATCTTAGGAAATAGCAAGTCCATCCTTCTTCTTGCTCACACCAAAAAACCTTGGAAGCATCACTGGATTCTTTTCACCCTCAGCTACATTCACAGATACTGTTATTTCTGCCTTCAGCATAGACTCCGAATCTCCAGACCTTTCACCCTCCCCCACAGGTAGCAATCTGGTATGATCCAACATCATCTGTCACCTCTGTTGTTGTAATACGTTCCCACTTGGACCCCAGTTACTACATTGTCTCTATTATCAGCACATCAGACTGGGCTTTTACTATGTCATTTTCTATGACCTACCAAACACTATAACATCCCATTCACTCGTAACTCAGCTCCTGTCGTGGTACTCCTCCTGCACAAGGTTCCAGACAAGGCAGCATTCTTGCCATTTCTGGAATGCCAGAAGCAGAGGGGCAATAGGGGCTGCCACAGGCCCAGTGCCAAGGGACGTGCTTCTCCACCACCTGGAATCAAGACAGGGCTTTTTGCATCAAGGGTTCACAGTGGTGTGGCATGGTGAAGAAGGAGCATGATGACGGGGACCTTCTGCCCAGGGTCCTGGAATCCAGATGCTGGGACAACAGGGAATCTGATAGTCCTACTCTAAATATCTATGTGTGTGAGCAACCTTAGTAGAGTAATGCCAATTCTCCTTCAACAACGAAACATCTCCTCTTTGTCTTGCAAAAGGAGAGCAATCCAGGAGAGCCTCTCAGGGCACCCTGTTGCCTGCAGTTCTCACTAGCAGCGAAGCCTCTCTGAGCTGTTGTCCAAGCAGCTTGAGGCTTCAAAACAGAGGGAACCTACAGAAGCAATGACCATTCTTGTGTCCTCCCTTTTGCCATCAGCCTTCTCTTCTATATTTTGAGGGAAATGGACACTCAGAGGACAGACAGCCTATCCTGGCCAATCCAGGCCTAACCAAGTGCTCTCAGTAGAAAGGCAGTTTGAGATAGGCTGCTCAGTCCTTAAGCTTCGGTTCCCAACTCCTTTTCTAACCCTTCGCCCTTATTAGGGAAGTAATCTTTACTGTTTGGGACTCCCTGAGTAGTAGTATATAAAGCAGGTGATTCCTTGTAGGTCACGTTCAAAGAGATTACCCACAAGCCCCTAGGAAAGTGTCTCGTGGATGGGCGTCTGCAAAGACTATATTACTAATGCTGCTAAGCATCACTAATTCATAACTACTTGGGGCTATTATTTACCTGAAATATTTAATAGAAAACAAATACCGGTAATTCTATGAACCCAGTATTTATTTAAAGTGAGCTATCAAGGTGTTGACAAGCGGCAGTCTTAAAAGCAGTGGTATAGAATGGATATATCACTAGACTAAGATACAAATGGCCTGGGTTATAGTTCTGATATCATCAAATAGTAAATGTGTGACCCTTGGGTACTTTTGTGAAAAGAGCTTTTTGAAAACAACTTTAAGTGGTCTAGAAAGAGATGTTGATGAACTTGCCCAAGGTCACACAGCTAAGAAGTGACATTGTCCAGATCGAGTTTGTAATCATTTTTGATATACTGTCCTCTCCTCATCATGTGCTTAGTGTATGCATATGGTGACTAGAACAAAAATGTCGCAGGGAGCAGGGCTCACTCTGATAATTCTTTCAAACTTTCTTTGCAACTAGCCTCAAACCTTGCCTGCAGAGAGTTCCTTAAGACATTGCTGAGTATTAATTAGGGAGAAAAGAAACTGTTGAGTGAGAACTCTCACTGTCTGGAGATTCCCTCTAGCAATGGAGGAGACTATGGCACCCTTGTTTGAACTGGAAGGGTGCTTAGGGGTTGGTCTAGATATTGAGGATTTAGGGACAGCGATTCTGGGCCTTGGAGAATTGCATTGAAGTTCACATCTGCCAGTCCGGCTCAGCTTTCCCCTGGATCATAAGGCTGGTTTATTATGGCTTGAGTGTGTGTACAGAAACTGATGGAGAGAGAAGGCCTGTAAAAGACTTTCCTATCCACTCATGTTCTCCCAAAGAGTGCACACCTGGGCCTCAGCAACTGAAGATGAATGTATTCTCAGCATTTTCTCTCCAGGAAGGATCCCAATCAAAGGGGATTCTGGATGGCATTGAATACACAGGATGAGGAGCCCATATCTAACCAACGCCCATTCTGCAAGCCCCAACTTTGCCCAAATTTCAATACCTGGTGGATATTAATGTCCCAAATAGTGTGAAAATGAACCCAGACGCTACCATTTTCCAAGTTAATTCATACAGATAAGAAGATTAGGTCCAGTGTTCTAAAAGCTTAATGGTGATTGAACATTGGAGTAATTCATACAGCATCCTTTTAAAGTTTTATTTACCAACACCCACTTCCACCACCAAGTGTTTTCTCTAGGGGATGCTAATTCTAATTTTCTTCAAGAAGAAAGGAGAGGCCTCTCATAGCATTCAAAGGAACGGGTGTAGTCACAGAGAGACTACTCCCTTTCCCTCACCATAGGCATGTGCTCCATGTAATTCTCACCATTGTCACTTCTGGGAAACTGCATTTGGCATCTGTGATAAAGGGGCTATTTTCCACTCCTATTTTTGCATCCTGACCTCCCCTGGGCAAGGCAGGTCATTATGCTTTGAGGTTTGTCAAAAAGAAAAAATGTTGCCAAATACTTCTGAAGGTTCCTAAATGCTGACGTTTGACTCTACCTAGATGAAAGCCAGCAGATAAGGCTGGAAGCTTGCAGGAAGAGAGAAAACCGGAGAAGACTCACAGGACAGAGTAGAGAGCTCTCACGGAGGCCCAGCAATGGAACGAGGAAGAGTCTGCCCCTCCCATCCCCGCATGCAGCTCTTCCTTGTATTTCTTGAGAGTCAACAAATTCAAATGAGAAGATAGCACGGGCTGAAGGGGGCTTCTGGTGCAGAGCGCTGGAAACAGTGTGAACCATAACCAAAGGCAGCCTGCCTCCAACCCCAGCTCTCGTGAGTGGTGTGTGACCTTGGGCATATTGCTTAAGCCTCAGTTTCCTATAGTGTCAAATGGGATGATTACAATGCTTTTTGGAGAACGGGTGGGAGGATTCGAGCTAAAGGGAGTGAAAAAGCCAGCATAGTCCTTGGCACAAGTTCAGTACTAAAAAAGTCGGCAGCTTTACACCACTGTTGGTCCCGGTGCCACGCTTTCCCCTTGGCAAGTTTCTCTCTACTGGTGTGCCCAGAAGGGCTGATGTGCTCTCAGATCCAGAAACTGTACCAATCCAAAGAGTCAGAGCAAGAAAAAGTTGGTACCTTAATCTGTTTGCCTCTCCTTCCCTGCCTCACAAGCATGTACAGATGAAGGGTCCGAGGAGGCTGAAGAATGCGAGGCTCTCAGTTCAGTAGGTAGGCAGGACTCTACTTCAGGGTTAAAGATTTTCAGTTGAATACTTTCCTGCCTCCCGACTCCACCCCCATTGCATTTTCTAGAACCTCTTTAGCTCGCATTCTTGTCACTGGAAATCCTGCCCTTGGTGTTCGGTTTTCCTTGGAATGTTAAGATCGGTGAGATTAACCAAGACATAGTGGGAGCTGTGTCTCCCGGGTAACCGTGGGGCGCGCCTGAGCAGTGGCTTCCCCAAGCCGGCAGCTCTAATTTGGCCCCTGCACAGTGCTGAGATTTAGGGCCTGAAAGGCTCTATCTTCCATCTTCTTGTCCCCTCCCCTGGGGAAATGGTTGTGTTGTTCTCTTCCTAAGGCTGACGAAAATGTGAGGAAAGTCTTAGAACGCAATCCCATCTGGTAGGAGGTGGCAGTTGGGAGTAACCCCTAGTGATTAAATGGATGAAAGGGCAGAAAGCTTGTGGTACCAGGTGAGAAACCATAAATTACACTACTGGGAGTCAGTCCCCCTCCTTTGCTCCCCGCTTCACTGTCATAGGTGACTCCACATGACATCCATGAGCCAGGGCTCCCTTACCAGGATTATTACCTGCTGGCGCTCTAGGGAAGTCTTGAGGAGAGCCACAAGCAGGATTAGAAGCTGTAAAGAGGGACCGGGATGAAGAGTGTCAATATACTAACACTAACCGTGACAGCGCGGGTGAAGAAACGGACCGCGCTGGCAGAGGCTGCCATGCAGAGGTCCTCCAGGTGGATTGTTCAGTGTGACTCAAGATCCGAGACCAGCCACCTGCAGAAGCAAGACCCACTCTCTGATGATATGGACCTTTGTTACTTCTGCCATGGGCTTCTCTCTTACTACTCCCTTGAGCCCAACACTGTCTTTCAGAGACATTTTCAAATCTCCTGAAGGCGTTTTACATAGTGCCTCTGACTTCATGAACCATCCTTCCCTTCTCTCCCTAACCTCAGGTCTTAGAAAAAAAGTCACAAAAGGAAAACTTGTCCCCAGCCTTCCATACCGCCTCATCTTCTACTATACCATCACCGCTGACCACTCCACCATTCATCCTTTGCTTCAGATTCCTGTCCCGTCCCCAGCCCTTCTTGTGCCCCCACGTTCTCCGCCGTCCTCTCCCGGCACCTAAAGTTTAGCTGGGAGTTACTCCTGTGGATTCACAGCGCTCTGAGCTTACTCCTGTTATACTACGTGCCACAGCAATAATGTAATTGTTGCTTTGCCTCCGCGGCCTCTCCCCTTAATCCCTGGGGCACAGATGGGTCTTCTTTACTCTTCTAGTCCCAGCATAAAGCACTGTTCTGACCATGGCAGGTGATTAATAGATGTTTGAATAAAAGAGTGCTTAAGCATGGGGTCTAATTCATTGTTTTTATTTTTCACTACATTCTGCAACAGCAAAGCAAATACAGTTAAATGCCATTTTTTTTCTTTTTTTTTGTACAACAGACACAAAGGGAAGTTGTACACCATAGTTTATTTTGTTGTGTACGTGCGTGTTTTACTATTGTTACTTAACTCCTATACTAGACCATTTTACTGATTATTTCAAATGGTTAAGGAACTCAATGTTCTCTTCCACATCATAGGAAGACGTAAGTATTAGTAATACATTTTTACACAGCAATCTTTACTTTTACAGTGAAATGAGGCAGGGATGGCAAATCGCCAATTTCATTCATAAACACTGATTAAGAATCTAATTCATGGGTGTATTATAAGGAAAAAATACCATTAGAAACAGAACACAGATAACAAGCACAATGTGGACTTCCCACCTCAACCCTGCTCAACTTCTGATTCGGGGCCCCACTGCCCATTCACTCAGGGCCCCTTTAACGGATGCCATCCAATCGAAGTGATACGTTTTCCCCAGAATTCACATGTGGCCAAAGAAGAACGTGGCAGTTGCCTCAGACCTGGCTCTGGCCTCCTCATCTTCGACAGCCTCCCTATATTGCTCTGGCCAGTCCTGCGGTCGCTTTCTGCAAATCCTGGCCATGTACTCCAAAGCTTTCATTTTGGTGGTTTCAAGGTGAGCTCGAGGACCCCACAGAAGCTCACATTCAATTGGATTAGAGTAGGACAGCGGCCTGCATTCCAAGTAGCGCTGTCTCATAAGCTTGCAGGTGATGGCACGCTTCCTCCCTACATCCACACCAAATCGACAAAGCACATTCCAAACGTTGGCCTCTTTGACACGATTGCCCATCAGGAAGATCAGACCCAGGATCATCATCACATAGTCCTGAGTGGGTCTCCCCAGGCTCTCCAGCATCATTTGCTCTTCCTCTGATTCTGGTTGCTGGACGAGGAGGTAGATGTGCTCACTGGTGTCAACCTCGATCAGAGAGAACCCATAGAACAAGTCAAGGATTAGAGTAGCTCGACTGAGGATATTTGGGAACACGTCCTCGAATTCTTTGCCAGTGTGAGCCAACAGCTCATCCTGGTGTATGGGCAGCAACTCCTCAGTGACATTAATGGCCAACTGAACCAAGTCATTTGCTTTTTCAGTCATAGTGTCTTCTGACCAGAACTCTAAGCCAGCAGCCTGGCTTCTCTCCTTGGCCTTGTCGGCTTCCAGGGCCTTGCTATATTTTTCTGGCCAGTTCCAGGGTTCTTCATCATGGGCCTCTGCCACAAACTTAAGTGCTTCCATCTTTGTGATTTCCCTGTGGGCTCTAGAGCCCCACAGGAACTCAAATTCAAGGGGGTTCGTGCCATACACTGGCCAGTACTCCAAGAACTGCATGTGCACCAAGTCAGCAATGAGGAGGTTCTTTGAGTTCCCAAAGAGGCTGGTGATCCTCTGGGGCTCGTCCAATACATTCGCCTTCAGAAGCAGGTCCCAAATGCAGGCCTCTCTTGCCCGGTTGCCACTCAGGAGGATCTGGCCTAGGACCAGGGCCAGGAGACCTGCCTTTGGCACATCTAGGGATTCTGCTCTCTCATCAGCGGTCTGGAGACCGCGTTTGCTGATTAAGTTGTAGGTGTCCGCCTGGGGATCCAGGACCCTCAGGTTCAACCCAAAGACCTGGTCCAGGTGGGCTGAGGCTCGTCTGAGGATCTCAGGGAACTGATCTGAGTATTCTCTGAGGAAGTCCAGCATCTCTGTCTGCCGAATAAAACCCTCGCTTTGGCTTTTCATCCGCATGAAATTCACCAAAGCAACCGACTTGTCTTCTAGCGGGTCGTGGACCCGGAGCGCCCCCAAGCGTCGGGACTGCTCGTCGATCAGGACCTCGAGGTCGTTCGCGTCCTGCGCAGCCTGGGAAGCGGGGTACCCTGAGGGTCCACTGGCGCCAGAGGGCGCTGGGGGGCGTCGGCAGCTAGCATGGAGGTTGGGGGCCCGGAGTTGCAGGGAGCCTGGCCCTCACCGTGGCCGTCGCCGTAATCTGCGGTGGCCTCTGCGGCGCCGTGGTGCGCGTTTTGGCTTACCAGCGGCATGGTTCCAGGAGACGGGAGCGGAGACGGGGAGGTTGGCGATCTGTCGGAGAGGGCACGGCAGGCGTGTCGGCGCCTCGGCAGGGAGCCCAGGCCAGGGACGCGGGAGCGGGGCGGATCAGGACTCGGAGCCGGCGCGACCGGAGCCCTTCCTGCCCAAACCGCGGCGGCTGCGGCCGCGAGTCAGGTGCGGGGCTGGGCGCAGCCTGCGCAGGCGCAGTCCGGCTCTGCGCGCGCTGGCCCCGCCCCGCCCCGGGCGCGCGCTCGCGTCCGCCCCGCAGCTCGGCAGACCAGCGAGGTCCACGGAGCAGGTGGCGCGGCCAGGTGAGCACAGGGCGCAGGCGTGGGCGACGTTCGCTTGCAAGCCGCTCGAAGCTCTTCCGTGAGGCGGAGCCGCATGCCCGCAGGCCGTAGATGGTTCTGTGTGCAGCTCACACTCGGGTAGGTTCGGCCAGTGGCGATGATGATGAGAACCAACCCTCGTGGCGCACCGTTCCTGGTACTTTCCTGTCCCCTATTACATCACTTACTCCTAGACATGACCCAGCTACTCTTAATGGCCTTCATTTTACAGATGAGAGACTGGGCCAGACGGATGAGTTAACCTGTCCCCTCAGGCAGAAACAATTGCAAGAGATCAGGATTTGAACCCAGGTACGTCAGAGTCTCAGCCGTAGGTCCTTCCTCCCACACCATCAGCCTCTCAGAGTGTTGAGCCCTCTTAATTAAAAATGTCCCACATCGAGTCGATGGAAACAGACTTTTTCAAACATATATCAGCAGCAGATCCACACTACAAAAAAAGGATAATGAAGTCTTTCAGACAGAAGGAAAATTATACTAGGTGGAAATATGGATCTCCACAAAGGAATGAAAGTCTGCAAAAAAAATAACTGCATAGGTAAACATATAAGGTAATTATTACTATTCAAATCTCTTTATTAACAGTATTTTACGATTTCAGCTAGAATATATGGAGATGTGGAAAGAGCATCACTTTGATCCATATGAGAAAAATACTGGACAAAATGTAAATTAACAACTTTCTTGACCCTATCAGAGAATTGAACTCAAAGGGCAGACAAGTGACCTGAAATCTAGAGAGAACTGCCTGCAGAGAAAAACTACTGGATCATTGTCTACACAGAACAGATGTCACTGAATGCCATATAAGCTGTAGGAAGATTAAACTAGAAATAGTTAGCCAACTGCTAAAGACCAATTGTGGACTAGCATGCAAGCATGAAGCCCCAGGGGGCCTCAGGCATAAGTGTGTTCTCAACCCTTTCCATGTCCCCCCCCACCCCCCCAGAAACCCCTCCCCCCCAGATAAGATTGAAAAGGATCCTAAGAAAGTTTTGCAATGTTTCAGGCTGGAGGAAAAGAATGAGAGCCATTGTCAAAATCAACCTAGAATAACATCCCCCCCACTCCATCTGCACTACAGAACAAAAGAATTTATCTTCAGTGTAGTGCACTAGTGGAAATTCATTGCAGTTGAGTGAGGGGAATGGAGATCAACACCATATTCATCTCCCTAAAAGCTTTTACATTTGGTGGAGGGGTAAGAATACTTGGGAAGAACATACCTCAAAACCCAGTTCAAAATGTTTGCCTAAAACTGAGGCTTAAAAAGAACAGAGAATGCCACCTTCACCTACCTCCTCCTCACCAGGCTAACAAACCTAAACTAAATATTAAGCTGGAAGAATGTCAAGATACAGACCGTGGGGAGCAAAACAAAAGGAAGATACAAAGCCAAGAGGAGAGAGAAAAATAAGGTATCACTAGAGAATTTTAAAATATCTGGTGCCCATAGCAACAACAAAATCCTACTCTGATAACCATAGCAACAAATTCCAACTCTGGCAACCATAGCAACCATAGCAACTAAGCAAATTTCAGACCTGTTTTAACTCCTGACTAGATCAACACAAACATCCACACTAAAGACCCAGAAGAAAAAACATGTTGTTCTTTTTCTTTCTTTCTTTCTTTCTTTCTTTCTTTCTTTCTTTCTTCTTTCTTTCTTTCTTTCTTTCTTTCTTTCTTTCTTTCTTTCTTTCTTTCTTTCTTTCTTTCTTTCCTTCCTTCCTTCCTTCCTTCCTTCCTTCCTTCCTGTCTCTCTCTCTCTCTCTCTTTTTTACTTTTATGGCGACATAGGTTAATGAAATCCAGTAAATTTCAGGTGTACAATTTAACAGTAAGGCATGTGTATGTATATATATATGTATACATATATATATATATATACACATATATATATCTTACCTCACATAGTTAGATAAAAATGTTAAAATATTAAAAATTTATCTCAATCTATACTATTCTATACATGCTTATCTTTTGACAAAAAAAAATCTATGTGATTTCACTCATATGTGGGATACAAAACAAAAGGCAACAAAAAGCAAAACAAATAAACAAGGACTCGTAAGTATAGACAACAGAATTGTGGTTACCACAGGAGAAGAAGGTAAAGGGAGTTAAATATATAGTGGTAGAAGGAGACTAGACCTAGGGTGGTGACCACACAACAGAGTATACAGATGTTGTACTGTAAAATTGTATGTCTGAAGTTTATATAATGTTATTACCCAATAAATTTAATTAAAAAAAAACTGAGATACCCCCTCATATCTGTTAGTATGGCTAATATAAAAAAGACAAAATATAACAAATGTTGGTGAGGGTGTGGAGAAAAGAGAACCCTTGTGCACTGTTGCTGAGAATGTAAATTGGTAAAGCCATCATGGAAAATGTATGGGCGTTCGTCAAAAAAAATAAATAAATAAAAAGAGGAAAAGAAAGAACTCATAAATGGTCCAGCAATCCCACCTCTGGGTATATATTCAAAGGATAGGAAATTTGTATTTCAAAGAGATATCCAACTCCTATTCTCATTGCAGCATTATTCACAGTCTTCAGTATATGGAAACAACCTAGTGTCCATCAATTGATGAATGGATAAAGAAATGGGATGTTATATGGGTGGATGGATGGATGGATGGATACATGATAGATAGATAGATAGACAGATAGATAGATAAATAGATAGATAATAGCTAAATGATAGATAGATGACAGATATTTTTCAACCATGAAACAAGGAAGCCCTGCTATTTGCAAAAACATGGATGTACCTGTAGGACATTATGCTGAGTGAAATAAGCCAGAGACAGAAAGACCAATACTGGATCTTGCCTACACGTGAAACCCAAAAGGAGTTGAACTCATAGAAGCAGAGAGTAGAAATGTGGTTTGTCATGGACTGGATATTGGTGAAAGGACACAATCTTAACGTATTAAGACGAATAAGATATGGGGATCTGAAGTACGACTTGATGACTACAGTTAATATTACTCTATTATATACCCGATATTTGCTAAGATAGTACATCTTAAGTTTTTTCACCACAAAAAGCATGGTAACTATGATGAGATATCACCTCACACCTGTAAGAATGGCCGTCATCAAGAAAACAGATAAGTGTTGGCAAGGCTGTGGAAAAAAGGGAACCCTCGTGCACTGTTGGTGGGAATGTAAATTAGTGCAGCCACTACAGAAAACAATATGGAGGTTCCTCAAAAAAATTAAGAATAGAGCTACAGTGTGACCCAGCAATTCCACTTCTGGGCATATATCCGAAGGAAATGAAAATGGGTTACCAAAGAGACACATGCACACCCATGTTTATTGCGGCTTTGTTCACAATAGCTAAGACATAGAAACATCAGTACCTGTCAAGGAATGAACGGATAAAGAAGCTGTGCTGTGTGTATAAATATATATACATAGATTTGGTGTGTGTGTGTGTGTGTGTGTGTGTGTGTGTGTGTGTGTGTACTATTTAGTCATGAGAAAGAAGGAAACAACATGGATGAGCACATTATGCTAAGTGAGATCAGTTGGAGAAAGATGAATACGGATACTGTATGATATCTCTTATATGTGGAATCTAAAAAACACTAAAATATTGAAAGCAGAGGAAAATGTTGGTTATGAGGAGCTAAGGGGTGAGGGAATGAGAGAGGTGTTTAAGGGTGCATACTTACAACTAATAGATAAATAAGGTCTGGAGATCTAATACACAGTAGGTTGATTATAGACAACAGACCTGTATTATAAACATTGAGCTTACTCAGAGAGTAGATCTTAATTGTTCCCAGCACTAGAAGACATTAAATTATGTGATGCAGTAGAGGTGTTAAGTAACACTACAATGGCAATCGTGTTACAGATATATTAAATCAATGTCTTAAACTTACAAAATGTTGCAAGTCAAGTACATCTCGATAAAAATTTTCACCAACATGGTAACTATGTGAGGTGAGGGATGTATGAATTAGCTTGCTTGTGGTAATCATTTCACATATAAAATGTATATGTAAAGCAAAACATGTTATACACCTTAGATAGTTACAATTTTTATTCGTCCATTAGATCTTGATAAAGCTGGAAAAGCAATAGTTGAGTATCTGTGTCAGAACCTTAGGGCTCAAATAATTGGGCTATTAAAATAAATACTGCAACTGAAATGAGTCTGCACTTAATTATACCGTGAATTTAGTAATACAACCATGAAATTAACTTAATCTGAAAAGAAACAACAAAGCTGTTCTCCCTTCAGGAAATGAACCGCATATGTAACTGCGGATAAAGAACAGAGAGCAACGTTGTTGAAAGCCTTCGCTCCCACACTACAGTCGTACAGAATGTGAATCACACATGGCTCTCAGCAAAAGCACACACTTCTTCATGATGCAGACATTTGGAAAAGGTTAAATAGTGAGTATCAAATTCATAAAAGTCAAAAGCTCGCTGTGCTTGTATTACTGAACTTATGTGATTGAACACCTATCGCTCCAATGAGAACATGACTTTCTTGGGGACACAGCCGCCGTTTTGTCATTATTTTTATACCAAACTTGATCTAAAACAAAGCAACTACTTGAAAGACATTTGTTCAATTAATTCGCCTCCTAATCAGTCTGTTTCAAGGCCATCGTCATCTCTGAAATTCTGCCAGTTCCTTTAAAAAAATATCTCTCTGATGATGTCATTGCACTGTCCCAAAACCTCTAATGAATGGCTGTTCATCATCTGCTTTACAAAATTATGTCCACACGTCGTGTGTGGGGAGTCCTAAGGGACTTTGCATGGCGTTCCCTGTCTCAGTCTCCTCAAGCTAGACTAGTTGTGTCTTGAACACTTTGGGTTGTTAGTACTCTGTGCCCTCGCAAATGATGCCTGGCAAGCTCTTTTTTATTAACGCTCAGCTTAAACGGCACCACTTTCGTGGCTTTCGATGTCCCCCCATTTGTTTGTCTGTACTAGTCTGTGCGCTCCTTCTGAAAATGGACGGAGCTAAGTCGGGGGAGGGAGGAAGAGAAGGAAGCGCCCCGGGAACGGACTTTGCCCAAGCGGCTGCTGCAGCACCGGGTGTGAAGCGGATCGTGGAAGCCGCGCCGGGAGGCTGGGGTGGGATGACCTTTGAGTCAGGAGATGCTCGGGTTCACGTCTCGCACCCCGCGTGCCCGTGTGCTGGTGGGAGGAGAGGGGCGGCGGGGACAAAGAGAAAGGGCCAGAAGCAGGGATCGGAGGAGCCGAGCCAGGACGCAGAGCGGCCGCAGCGGATGGGCGGGCCACGTCGCTGGCGCCGCGGGTCTGCGGGGTCCGGCCGGCGGCGGGGCTTCAGCGAGTGGGCGGCGCCGGGGGCGCGGGGCGGGCCGCCGGCCGCAGCGCGCCCAGCCGCGACCTCCCGCCGCATCGCCTTCCGCCGCGGCTCCGCCAGTTCCTCCGCGCCGTGACTCATGCTGCTCGCGCCCGGCGGCCCGGCGAGGCGGCCGCCGCCAGGGTAGGCAGTGGAGCGCCGCGCCGCCGCCTGCGGCCAGGCCCAGCCCAGCGCCGGCAGGCCCGCTCGGTCGATCCTCGAGCCGAAGATGCGGCGGGGCTGGAAGATGGCTCTGGCCTGGGGGCTGCGCTGCTGCCGCCGCGTGCTGTCCTGGGTGCCGGTGCTCGTGATCGTCCTCGTCGTGCTCTGGTCCTACTACGCCTACGTCTTCGAGCTCTGCCTGGGTGAGTGCGGCGGGCGCCGAGGCGGGGGTCGTGCTCCGGCGGCACCGGCTGCCCCACCCTCCGCGCCCGCGTCCCCTGGGTCCTCAGCCCTCCGGCGTCTGGCTTCCCACAACAGTTCTGGAACCGTCCCACGAGGGTCCCACCATGTCGCCTTCGCTTAGCACCCAGGGCTTCCCCACTAGCCCTTACCCACTAGCCCTTCCCGATGGGGCTCCCCTTTCTCATACAGGACAACCGCTTGCGCCTGGTGTTCTCATTCCGGGGAACCCCGCCCCACCAGACTGAGGACGCAACATCCCCCGGACCCTTAAACTGTCCGCTGCCGCGACGAATCCCACCAGTGCATCCGACAAGGAAGCCCACTCCCCATTCCCTCTCGCGAGGAACCTCGAGACACTTCCTGTGTTCTCTTGCGAGTTCTCCTCTTCCCAGCACTGGGATTCATCCCTGTCCAGTGGTCCCCTCTCGTGTGGAAGAATCCCCATCTCCACTCCGAGGAGCTCCCACTGATACTTACTGTCAGCTCGAACCTACAAGCCCCCCTCTAGCACCCTTAAACTTGCACCCTGTAACGCTCGCTATTCATCCAGTGTGAGATCCCGGTGTATTTCCACTCCCTTCACATGAGGGTTCCTGTGTGTCCTGTTGGACAGCCCTTCCCAAGTCCTTCCCACACTGCTGATTTCTTCATACCAGCTTCTTCTCACCTTAGAAATTATGGTGAGGGTCCTGCTTTTCTAACCCCAGGATCTGACTCCACTTACAACTTCCCTCCCTTACCTATGTGACAACGCAACGCTCTGTTCCAGGTAGACTGGGATTAACTAGGGAGGCAGGAGGTAACTTCTTCCAATATACAGGTTCCTTCTAATCAACTCTGGGCATCACAGTTCGAATTTTCCTCATTTCCTTCTTAGATTTATTATGGAAAATGCACACAGTTATTGAACAAATTCAATTAGTTGCCTTCACACATACGAATTTTAGGCAACTTTTCTTTTTAATCTAAATCTGGTACTGAGGTACATTGAGTGAATAATGGCGAACAATTAAATACTACTTAGTCTGTGCTACTCAATGTTCTAAGTCCTGTAGATATATCAACTCTCTTTATATTAACTCATTCAATCCTCACAATAACCATACAAGGCAGGTGCCAGTACAGTCCCCATTATGCAGATGTACAAACTGAGAAACAGATGAGCAAATGGAGGTAAAGACCAAGTCAGAATCAGTGCAAACAATCAGCTTTCTACAAGTTCTTCTTAAGCCACATAATAGTAAAAGCTGAAAGGAAACTTAGAGCTTATTTATTTTGTTTTATTTAACGTATTTCCAGAGTACTTGTTGCATGCCAGACACTGTTTTTAAATGACTTCTCTGTCTCTCTCTTTCAATCTTCATACTAACCCAATGAGGTACATACTATCATTATGCCCATTTTAAAGACAAGATGACCCACGTACAGCGGAATAGGAAGTTGACCTAAGGGTTACTAAGCTGGTAAAATAGCCAAGCTCGGATGGTAACCACAGTCCATGCTTTAACCTCCACAGTATCTTAACTTTCTGCCTCCTCTCAACTAATACAGGTCAAAACTTGTGGCTCACAGTGCAAATGTAGCAGGTAGATGTATGTTATTTGGCCTGAACAATGTTTTCTTAACATTTTGCTCCAGTTACCATTATTTCAAAAACAGGAGGGTAAAATAGCCTCGACTTCCAATCTGGCTTCACCAGTCATCCTGTCATTTTTATTGAACTATCTTTAACAAATGAGAGACCTGAATTTCTTAAATTAAATTCTCCTAAAGTCACCTGTTTAGTAAATAATGCAGAATTGGACGTCAAGGCTGACTGATACCAAAACAACACAACCAGATGAACAGATCTAAGTTTCAATAGGACTCAAAAAGTAATATTAAGGACTTAACTTCTTTACAGAAATAGAACCTGATGTCTTTCTCTCTAATGTGAGATTAGAGCTGAAGCCAGAAGTAGTATTTTTGTCTTATAGTTCTCAGAGTTTGAACTCTGCCATTTAGTAACTAGGAGACCTGGGGGAAGTTGAGAAAATTCTTTCTCAACATCGGTTACCTCACATGCACTTTATTTGTGTGGTTGTTCATTCATACCACAAATATTTGCTTAGCACCTACTATACGTCATTATAGCATTGCTGTTATGAGATTTTTAAATGATATGGTACATGAAAAGCATGCACCACAGTTGACAACACATTGTAAAAGCTCATTAAATAGTAACTTGTTATTAATATTCTTAATGAGGATGTAAGGGATTCTGCCTGGCTCAAGAAAATAAGCAGCTTATACTTTTAGATAGGTGGGAAAGTAAGAGTGTCCACTTTTCTTTTAGGTAAATTCACATAACATCAAATTAGCCAATTTAACATGTTCAATCCAGTGACCTTTAGTACGTTCACAATGTTATACACCATCACTAATATCTACTTCCAAAACATTTTCAACACCCCAAAAGGAAACCTCATAGGCTCAAACAATCATTCCCCATTTCCTCCTCCCCCTGGTCCCTACCAGAAACTAGCCTGTGTTTTGTCACTGTGGATTTACCTATTCTAGATGTTTCACATAAATGGCATCATACATTATGTGCTCTTTTGTGTCTGGAACCTTTCAATTAGCTTAATATTTTCGAGGTACATCTATCTACATTGTAGTATATAACAGTACTTCATTCATTTTTCTGGCTGAGTAACATCCTGTTTTATGTACATACCACACTCCATCCGTTCATCAGTTGATGGACATTTGGGTTGTTTCTACCTTTTGTCTATTATGAGTTGTGCTGCTGTAAACAAATAATTGTACAAGTATTTGTTTGAATACCAGTATTCAGTTCTTTTCAGTAAGTACCAAGGAGAGGGGTGGAAATTACTGGGCTGTATTAATTCTATGTTAAATGTTTGAAGGACCCTCCAAATTTTTCCATGATGGCTGTACACGTTTCTATTCCTACCAGTAATGTGGGAGGGCTCCAATTTCTCCACATCCTCACCAAGACTTGCTCTTTTCCATTTTAATTATAACCATCGTAGCGGGAATGTAGTGGCATCTCATTGTGATTTTTATTTGTATTTCCCTGATGATTAATGGTGTTGACCATCTTTTATGTGCTCGTTAGCCATTTACATGTCTTCTTTAAAGAAATGTCTGTTCAAGTCCTTTGCCCTTTTTAAATCGGGTTATCTGTCTTTTTGTTGCTGAATTGTAAGATTTTTCTCCCATTCTGAGTTGTCTTTTCACTTTCTTGATAGTATCATTTGATGCACAAAGTTTTAAATTTGATAAAGTTCAATTTATCTATATTTTCTTTTGTTGTCTGTGCTTTTGATTCATATCTAAGAATCCATTGCCAAGTGAAAAGTCATAGTTACCCGTGTTTTCTTCTAAGAGTTGTATAATGCTAGCACTTACATTTCAGTCCTTGATCTATTTTGAGTTAATTTTTTTACATGGTGTGAGGTAGGAGTCCAGCTTCATTCTTTTGTATGTGATTGGTTAAGCAGTTGTCCCAGAATCATTTGTAAAAGAGACTATTCTTTCCCCCATTAAATAGTCCTGACATGATTGTCAAAAATCAATTGACAGTAGGTGTATGGATTTCTTTCTGATCTCTTTGATCCATTTGTCTATCCTTTAGCCAGTACCACACTGTGTTGATTACTGTACCTTTGAAATTAAGAAGTATGATTTTTCTAACTTTATTTTTCTTCGTTAAGACCGTTTTGGCTAGGGCCTCTTGCAATTCCATATGAATTTTAAGATCAGCCTTTCCACGTCTACAAAATGATCGGTGGAATTTTGATAAAGATTGCAATGCATTTGTATAACATTTTGGAGAGACGTGTCATCTTAACCAAATCAAGGTTTCCAATCCATGAACATGGGATATGTTTTCATTTACTTAGTTCTTTAAATTACTTTCAGCAGTATTTTGGAATTTTAGGTGTATAACTTTCGAGCCTCTGGTTAAATTTATTCCTAAGGATTTTATTACTTTTGATGCTATTGCAAACAGAGTAGTTTTCTTAATTTCTTGTTCTGATTGTTCATTCCTCATGCCTAGAAATAAAACTGATATGGGGTGTTAATCCTGTATTCTGCAACTTTGATGAATTTGTTCATTAGCTCTGAGAGGGTTTTTTGGTGGATTCTTTAGAATTATTTATACATAGGATCATATAATCTGTAAATTAAGATAATTTTATTTCTCCTTTCCAATTTGGATGCTTTTTTATTTTTCTTGCTTAATTGCACTGGCTAGAACATCCAGTACAATCTTGAACAGAAGTGGTGAAAACAGGCATCCTGACCTTGGTTCTTATCTCAGGGAGAAAGCTTTCAGTCTTTCACCATTGAGTACCTGTGGGGCTTCCATAAATGCCTTTTATCAAGTTGAGGAACTTCTATTTCTAGTATTTTGAGCTTTTTTTCACCCCACGAAAGTGTGTATAATATTGTCAAATGCTTTTCTAGCATTAATTGAGATGATCATGTGGGGTTTATTAATTAGTGTATTACGAGATTGATTTTCATATGTTGAACCACCCTTACATTTCCTGGTTCATCTTACTTATCATGATATTTTATCCTTTAGTATGCTGCTCTATTTGGTTTGCTAGTAATTTATTGAATAGTTTTAGACTTATATTCATAAGAGATATTTGTAGGTAGTTTTCTTTTGTTATGATGTCTTTATTTAGCTTGAGTGTCAGGGTAATGCTGGCCTCATAGAATGAGTTAGGAAGTATTCTTTTATCTTTAAATTTTTGTAAGGGTTTGAAAAAGATAGGTGTTAATTCTTTCTTAAATATTTGGTACAATTCGCCAGTGAAGCCATCTGGTCGTGGCTTTGCTTTGTTGGGGGGTTTTTGATTACTGATTCAATCTTTTCATTTAAAAGTCAGCTCAGATTTTCTCTTTCTTCTTAAGTTAGTTTTGGTGGTTTCTGTGTTTCTAGAAATTTGTCCATTTTACCTACATTATTCAATTTGCCGGCATGCGGTTGTTTCTACTATTATAATCCTTTCTATTTATGCTAGTTTTCTATTAATATCTCCACTTACATTTCTGGTATTAGAAATTTTATTCTTTCTCTTTTTTCCCCTCTAATTCAGGTGATCTTTTCAAGGTCCCAAATTTCAGTTTTATTGATTCTGTTGTTTCTGTGTTCTCTATTTTGTTTTTTCTTTACTCGCTTTGTTACTATATCCTTCCCTCTGCTAGCTTTGAGTTTCGTTTGCTCTTCTGTTTTAGTTCTTTAAGGTATAAAGTAAGGTCATTGATTTGAGATTTTTGTTCTTTGATAATATAGGCATTTTACAGACATAAATTTCTCTCTGAGTCCTGCTTTCACTGTATCCTATAGGATTTGGTATGTTGTGTTTTGTTTTCGTTCATCTCTATGTATTTTCTAACTTCACATGTTATTTATTCTTTGATCCACTGATTGTTTAAAAGTGTGTTATTTAACTTCCCCATAATTTTGAATTTTGTTGTTTTCATTGAATTATTAATTTCTGATTTAATTCCATGGGTCAGAGAAGATATTTTGTATGATTTCAATCTTTTAAATTTACTGAGATTTTTTTTGTAGTGTAATATATTGGATAATGTTCCATGTACATTTGAGAAAAAAATGTGTATTCTTCTGTTCTTGGGTTCAGTTTCATACATGACTTTTTAGGTCTAATTGATTTACAGTGCTGTTCAAGTCCTCTATTTTCTTATTGATCTTCCGTCTAGTAATTCTGTCCATTGTTGAGAATGGGTATTGAAGTTTTCAGGTAATACTTGGATATTGTTTGCGTCTCTCTTCAATTCTGTCAGTTTGCTTCCTATGTTTTGGAACTTTGTTGTTAGATATGTAGATTTTTATAACTGTTATGTCATCTTAATGAAATAGCTCATTTATCAATATAAAACATCCGTTGTCTCTTGTATCAATTTTTAACTTGAGGTCTATTTTGTCTTAGTAGAGCCACCCTATCTCTCTTTTGGTTACTATTTATATGATAGCTTTGAGACACTGCCTTCCAGAGTGGCTGTAGCATTTTGCATTCCTATGGGCAATGAATGAGAGCTTCTGTTATGCCATGTTCTGTGTTTGACGTTTTCATTATTTTGGAGTTTCGCCATTCTAATATGTGTATAGTGATAGCTCACTGGTTTACTGCATTATTATTTGATACTGATTTTTAGTGTACTCATTTTGCTTTCAATTTCTTTTTTTATATCTACTTTTTCCCCCTACTGCTTGTCTTGTGTATTACAATTAACACCTTAACTTTATAATAATACAATTTGAATTAATATCAACCTAATTTAAAAATGACAAAACTCTGCTCCTTTACAGCTTCATTCCTCACTTCATGTTGTTATTGTCACAAATTGCATCTTTATGTATTGTGTGCCTATTAGCATAGATCTATCATTACTGTTTTATGTATTTGTCTTTTAAATCATATAGTAAATAAGAGTTGAAAAACAAAAATACAGTACTACTACATGGCTTTTATATTTACCTAGGTAAATAGAAGTCAGATTCTTCTCTCCTCTGGGTTTGTTTTTGCTTCCTGTTCCGAGTTGTTATTTACTTGTTCAATGATTTTTTTCTATATTAAAGACTGTATTCTTTGTTATGTGTGGTCTCTAAAGTCTCTGTTCCTTGAACTTTTGGTCAGTTAGTCATTTGATAGAGATTTCATGAATGCGTGTAGCCAGAAAAGAAATAGTAAGAGAGAAAAAAATTCGCCTATACTTTAAAGATTAACTCTGTGTTGTGACACAGACAAAAATGGAAGAAATCTGACTAAGTCCATTCAAATGATTATTAAGAGGAGAATTTTTAAAGACTCAACAAAAACACCTGCAAATGAAGAGAAAGAGAAGAGATATGACTGATGAACCCAAGGAAATAGCCCCTAGAATATAGTTCCATTTTCTGGGTTTTCCTCCATTTTTCTGACCCTTAAGTGTTTATCATTGCATATAGCATCTTTCCTATTTAAAGCTTCTCAAGACTGAGAGCCATGCTTTGTAATTTCACCTTTCTTCAGCACCTAATGCAAGTGCACATAGATGTTGGCGGTGACCAGTAAAGACTGGCGGTAGGCCTCAGTTAAGAGCTGGCATGCAACTTCCACACTATATACCTTTAAATGTACAAGAGATGCTCGGTATTTAAAGACATTCAACAGTGAATACTTTGAGAAAATGGATAATCATCTCCTTATGAATCGGCTTTTCAGATCCTACTACCATGTTTTATCGCTTTAGTGTTTCCATTTGCTGTTTTTTAAAAAATCAAGTTATGCTTGTATTTGTTGAATGAGTAGAAATTCTTAATTACTCAAGGTTTAAGATGAAGGAAGATAGCAAACGATAGAATTTAATCTTTGCCCTCCCTTATCTCAGCAGGCTGATGATTCCCTAAAGTACCATAGACTAAATTGCTCAAAAATGATGCTATGGAAAAATGGATTAGACAGTTGTTTTAAAATATCACTAATTTTGACCTTTTCCTCTCTTTCCACAGTGACTGTTTTGAGCCCAGCAGAAAAAGGTAAGCGGGTATGGTGAATTATATTGGCGGGACTGTATCTCTCTATCTAAAAGTTAATATGAAAGCCTATAATTTTAGCAACTTTCCTGGGACTATAGTGAACTGGAAAGTTTAGGACAATGGTTTTTAAGAAGTTTTTAAGAAGTTTACCTAGAGGTTAGCAGAACACATTCTCAGTGGCCCCTTTGGCTAGAGGACAAGAATTGAAAGTTACCAGGATTTATGGTAGAGAAGGGCACAGATAAGCACTCTGTTGGCCATAGTGATCCTAGGCTCTCTCTTGGTTCATCACTGTTTTCCTAGATAACTCGCCTTGTTTTAAATCCAAGTCACCCGCTCTTCAGGGCATGGAGTAAGGCTCTGGGGGCTTTTAAGGGTTAAGCCCTTCACCGTCACGTTTTTAATATATTTACTGTACTACTCTCCGCTTCTCATCCCCACCGTGGCTTGGTCTGCAGTTTATTCTACCATGCTAAAGATGTCAAGGTATTGTCCATTAAAAACGTGTAAGTGAAGCACTAGTTTTGACAAACCTTTAGCATTACGTTATTTTTATCAGGCATAATCATAAGTGTTTATGTAGCCGCTTTGTATGGTCACTTTCAATTCTCACGTCATGAGACTTAATTGTAATTCATTAACTACATAGCATTCATATTGTGCCATTTTAAATCTCCTGTTTGCTGTTACTCATTTAACAGAGGTGTTGACTGTGAAAGCCGCAGAGCAGAGTGGTGGGAAGACAGCAGACCACAATAGTTTACAAGTATGAGTTCTGAAGATAAACTGTCTAAATTCAAATCCGGGCCTCACCACATCCTAGTAAATTATTTTACCTTCTTTGTGCTCATTTTATTCACGTGTAGAATAGAAATAATAATGCTGCCTAGTTCCTAATGTTGTTGTGAAAATTTAATGAATTAATGCATATAAAGCATTCATAGTAGTGAGTAAAGCACGTATGGGTTACTCTTTAAATGCTTGCTACTGTTATTATAGCCTTAAAGCAAGTCTTGAGTTGCTTCTTATTCTTATGTATGGTTCTTAAGGTCAAAGATCATATATATATAATTTCCACAATAAGCTTTCAAGACAAATTAGGTGGTGGATTAGATGGTGCACTACCATAATAGGAACAGTGACAAAAATATTGTTATTACTGGAAACTATAATTTGTTGTGCCAGGTACCCTCCTAAGTATTGTATATGTGTTGTCTCCTTTGATATTTAGATCAACACAATGATGTAGACACACTTATGTCCATTTTAATGAGAAGGAAACTGTAATGACAAAAACTTCTCTAACCTGGTAAAGGAAATAGACATACAAGCCCAGGAAGCACAGAGAGTCTCAAACAAGATGAACCCAAAGAGGCCTACACCAAGACATATCATAATTAAAAATGCTAAAGGTTAAAGACAAAGAGAGATTCTTATAGCAGCAAGAGAAAAGCAGGTAGTTATCCACAAGGGAGCTCCCATAAAACAGTCATCTGATTTCTCAACAGAAACTTTGCAGGCTAGAAGGGACTAGCACAAAATGTTCAAAGTGATGAAAAGCAACAATGTATGACTAAGACTACTGTACCCAGCAAAGCTATCATTTAGAATCAAAAGACAGATAAAGAGCTTCCTGGGCAAAAAAAAAGTTAAAAGAATTCATCACTACAAAGCCATTATTACAGGAAATACTGTAACTTTTTCTTGCCCAGGAAATATTGGAGGGACTTCTTTAAGAAGAAAAAAGAAACAATATATAATAAAATAGCAATAACTATACATCTATCAACAATTACTATAAATGTAAGTGGATTAAATGCTCCAATCAAAAGATAGGGTGGTTGAATGGATAAGAAAACAAGATCTTTACATATGCTGCCCACAAGAAACTCACATGAGAATGAAAGATACATACAGACTAAAAGTAAAGGGATGACCTAGGGTGTATTGTGCTGAGTGGAGTAAGTCAGAGAAAGACAAATATGATATCACTTATATGTGGATTCTAAAGACAAAATAAATGAACAGACAAAACGAGAACAGACTCATACAGAGAACAGACTAGTGATGGTCAGATGGAGGGGAGTTAGGGAGATGAGTGAAAAAGGGGAAAGGGATTGAGAAGTACACATTAGTCCTTTTTTTTACAGCAGAAAAGTTTTATTAGAAGGGAAAGTACACTTCCGGATGTGGAAGTAGGCCCGAGCAAGAGAAGCGTGGCTCAAAAGGCCCAAATTGGTGCTTTTATTGGTAGTTACAAAATAGTCATGTGATATGAGGTACAGCATAGAGAACACAGTCAGTAATATTGTAGTAACTATGTGCATGTCAGATGGGTGCTAGATTTAATGGGGTGATCACTTCGTAAGTGATGTGTCTAATCACTGTGCTGTATACCTGAAACATAGACTATTGCGTGTCAACTGTAATTGAAAAATAAAAAATTAAAATAAAAAAATTACTCTAAGATGAAAAGACAGTCAAGGAAAAGGCCCATTTTATTTATTTATTTATTTGGAGGTCGTTAGACTGTTTTTATTATTACCAGTTAACAGGTGAAGAGAATGGAGGCTCAAAGACAACTAAGGTCACTTAACTATTAGAGCCGTAATAATTACTACTTCAAGCGCACTTATTATGTGCCAGCTACCGTTCTAACATGCCTTAGGTGCATTTAATTCTCATTAAAGCCCTGTGAACTGTGATCACGAGTCCATTTATGGATAAGAAAACTGAGTATAGAGAGTATCTTAGTTAACTAGAGCTCCCATAACAAATTACCACAGACGTGGTGGCATAAAACAACAGAAATTTATTCTCTCATGGCTCTACGAGGGCTGAAGTCTGACATTCAGGTGTCAATGGGCCCTGCTCCTTCCAGATCAAGGGAAGATTCCAGATTTTGTCTCTTCCAGCTTCTAGAGACTGTCTTTGGTCCTCGGCCTGTAGCTGCATGTCTTCATCCTTGAAAAAGGCCTAATATTAGATTTATTTTTTTTTGCTCAGGTTTATTGATGTAATTACATGCAATAAGAATCACTCTTTATAAGTGCACAGGTTGATGAGTTTTCACAAATGTATGCAGCAATGTAAACACCACTAACAGCAAGATGTAGAATATTTACGTTCCCCTCAAAATATTCTCTCTGCTCCATTTACAAGCAGTGTCCTCACTCTCCACCCTGGCAACCACTGATCCATTTTTGGTCCCTATAGTTTTACCTTTTTCAGAATATTATATAAATTGAATTATACACAGTCCTTGTATCTAGCTTCTTTCACTTAGCAATATGCATATGAGATTCGTCCATGTCTGTGTGTGTATGAGTAGTTTATATACCGAGTAGAATTCTATATTTTAGATGTACCAAAATTTGCTTATTTATTTACCAATTGCTGGGCACTTGGGTTGTTTTTAGTTTGGGCTATTATGAATAAAGCCGATAACAACATTCATGTACAAACCTAAAATTTTAAATTAAAATCAATCAAGTCAACATCATATTAATGAGGTACAGGATGTAAAAGCAAATACATTCTGAGGGAACCAAGCTGGGATTGTGATAACCTCTGGCGCTTCCCCAGCCAGTGAAAACTTGGCTCACAACTCCCTATGGACAATAGAGAGTCTGTTCTGCTTTGGTGTCCACTGTGAGATATTGGGCTATACCTAATCCAAATGATACGCACAGAATGATGACTTCTCACCTACCCATTTTAAGGCAGGGAAGTAGCCAAAGACTGTTTCCTAAGGGTTGTTGCCCTGTGTACTTTTTTATCCCCAAGATCAGTGAACCAAAGAAATGTTAAGTAGACGTTATCATGAAGAGGACTGGAAGCAAAACATTTTTTTCTTTTTAACAAGGCCATGGTATGTCTGCCCCTAAAGTCTGTAATTTTTACCACCATAGCTCAGAAAGCAAATAACTAAGATTCAAGAAGAAGGGAAAGGAAGAAAACGGATATTAACTCCTTATAGTTTGTGAGGTACTTCCGTATTTAAGTCATTTAGTTCTCAAAACATCCTGTCAGGCAAACTGACAAGATTGTTGGGGTGTGTGTGTGTGTTGTGTGTGTGTGTGTGTGTGTATACATATGATGAGAGCAGCCAGGTTGACCAACTTCTCAAGGACACACAGTTATCAGGTGGCAGATCCAGAATTGAAACCCCAGTCATCTGATTTTGAATCCATTGTGTTCTGCATGACACTTTAGTGCCCAAAGGAGACCAAAAACAGGGGACTCTTCAGCATGGAAAAACAAAAACTGAAAGACGCTATAATCCAAGTTTATAAATACAAGAAGGCTATGTATTTTGTTAGCTTTGTAGTTTACCAAGTCCAAATACACTTGAACCTGAAAAATATTAAGTTAGAGCAAGTAAAATGAAGCCCTGCTTTGCATGGAGCTGGAAAACTTATGAAACTCATTATCCCCCAGAATTTGTATAGACTTAACACATAGCCAGCTTTATAAAAGATTTATAAAAACTGATGAGTGGTAGATGCCTAATACATAATTAGGGGAAATTAGGATAGTTGGTAGAGAACCCTAACTTTTGAAGTTTATATCAATAAGTAAAAGCATGCATGTTCTTTCAAAACATGCCATATGTTGGCACTGGAATTTCATCCCACCATCAGAGAGACTCCTAGCAGGTAGTTGGCTAAACCTTGGAACCAGCTCTTAAGAAAAATCTCACGTTCTCCTAGGAGATAGCTAAATCATGGAAACAACTCTTGAGCAATTCTTGTATTCTCATGAACTATCCTTAGCTCTTCGATTACAATCTATGGGCCTCTAACCCCATTCTCTCCAAACACTCCTTCAAATAGCTGAGAGGCAAGGTGTAGCTTTTTGTTAGAGCTTATAAAGCAATGAAAGTAAAGTAAGGCTCGCAAATACTAGAGTCAACACCTCATTGCTAGGTGCCATACTCAAAGGGAGAAGTGACTGGGTGACAAATTTACTCTTGATCATAATCTGGGGATTTCTAGCTTGAGCCAAAATTGGATTTGAGTGAGGGCTCTTTCAATTGCTAAAAGTACAGTAGCCGGTCCTATTTGAATTACAATATGTAGTTGAAAGGTACACCCCTCCCCCATTACCCCATCCCGACCATGTCCAATGCTTTTGGCCATCAATGTATACAAAAGGTATTACAAAAATAGTGTCTTTTAAAACTAAACAGTTTCCAGCAATACCTTTTAAGGGAAAGAGGTACGTTAGATAATGCCACAGTATTTGTTATTATTCACACAAGAATGTGTATGCGTGCACGCCCATGCACGCACACACGCACACACGCACTCACTTCCCCTTAGTCCCTGGGAGGAACACACAGAAAAGGCAACTTTTCTAGATGGCTGAAGAGGTTGGTCATAAAAACTTTATGCTACTTCCACCATGTAGTTTCAGATTCCATAGTTTATCAAGGTGTTTATAACTCATTTATTTCAGGAAAACAGCTCAAGTAGTAATTCTCATTTCAGAAGCTATTCCTGGAATGGGATAATGACAGTGCAGCGCAGCGACTAGATTCAGAACTGCATGCGTAGATGGACTTTTCTCTGGACTTGGTCCTGTTCCTTATAGCTGATTTCTGCTCCTGAAACCCTTTTCAAATTTGTGGAAAGAAAAAAAAAACACTTGCAAAGCTTCTGGCTTTCATATGGTAATCACAGCTCCAGCAGCTTCTGAGACCACGTGACTGTGATAGCTACCAGATAAGCAAAAGGCTCTACTGTGCCAGCTTGCTTCAAAAAGATGTTTTCCCACTTCATTTCAAGGTCATTGAGTAGTGGCAGTCCACGGATACAGTTAACTAGGTGTTTGATCTCTCTAGTTATCTGAAACCCTACTTGAGCAGCACACCTGAGAAGAAAGACTCAGTGTCCCTGCAGTTTGTAAGAATGATTATTCTAGATAGTAATTCTTTATAAATAAATATGTTGTTAGTTTTTTAAGGCAGAGCTTAAGAACATCATAATATATATATAGAGAGAGAGGGAGAGGGAGAGGAGAGGGAGAGAGAGAGGAGGGAGGAGGGAGGAGAGAGGAGAGAGGGAGGAAATTGAGAATCACGGGGCCTATCCATAGTTCGGTAATGCACAGTGCGGGCTGAAATATGGCAGCGATGTGCTGAATGTGGTGACTCATCTGCCTGGGGTGTTGAAGGAGCTTCCTCCTTGGGACTCAGGCTGAACAACCAAAGACCTCTAAGACCCTGTTTCTCGTGGTTCAGGTGTCTCAGAATCACCTGGGGGAGTTGCTAGATTCTTGGACTCCACCTCAAACTACTGATTCAGAATCTTTGTGTAGAGCTTGGGAATTTGCCTTCTAATAATCTCCCTAGTTGATTTAAATGCACACTGAAATTTGACAACCACTGTTCTGAGAAAAAACAGCTCCGGACTGGGAGTGAGGAAACCTGAATTCTTTCCATTTCTTCTACAACTTTGTTGGGCAACCGTGATGAAGTCACTTACCTGTCCGGGCCTCAGTTACCTGTCTATAAAGTGAAGAGGTTGAATTAAATGATCTCTATGTTCTTGACCTTCTGTAAGATTTTTATTAAATCTACTGTATAGTCCCTTTTTACCAATCTACTGAATGACTTTAACTTGGCCATTTAATCTTAGTATCACTCATTTTCCACCCATCTATAAAAAAGTACTCATAACTTCTGTGAAACCTTAGAATACAGTTATGAATTTGTAGCATGACCTGAAACAAGATACAGTCCCACAGTTCCCATTCCGATGATTGAAACAAAAAATAAATATCTTTAAAATGTTACCAAGTGTAAGAGTTTAGTTCTCACTGTTCAAGTGATCCAAATTTCTGAAGCTTATTACCTTTGGAGTGCACAATGAGAGGGTAAACATAAAATTATTTTTCTTAAATTTCTTGGCAACCAAAGGTCCCACATTCCCATTCCATACCAAAGGAAACAGGGGTTAACACATGTCCCTTCTAACTTAGTTATGGAATCTTCCCTGTATAAACTTCATGAAGTCAAAGAAACAAAACCAGTAAAGATAACACATAAAGAAACATTTTAAATTACTGCCTATGATAAAAAAAATTGTAATAGCACTCATGAGGGCAAGGGCAATGGAGAAAGTCACACACAGCATTATTTGTATTAGCCAGAGAAGGAGGAAAACACTGTTTCCATCAGAGACAGTCTAGTTAAATAAATTATGGTCCATTCATGCAATGGAATCCCGTGCAGCTTTTTAAAAGGGACTGAGGAAGCGCATTTCTCAGTTATGTTAAGTGATGATCTCTGACTTACAGCAAGTGAAAAAGAAATAAGGTAAAATACAGTGTGTTTGGAATACTGCTATTCGCGTGGGGGGAGAAAAGCACACTGTTTTGGTGCTTTTAAATGTATAAAATCTGAAAGAATGCAGAATAAAGTTCTGCACTGACATTTCTTGCTTCCAGGGAACTAGGTGGCTGAGGGACAGGGACAGAAGGAAGACTTTTCACTACATATTATTTTAGACCTTCACATTTTTTAACCTTGTGGATGGATGTATTACCTTTCAAAAGAAACACATGAAAAAATTTTAATATAATAAAATTCCATATGTGTTATGTTAATATAAACATATAAATATGTAAAAATAAGATCTGGAATGATACACATCAAACACCAAACCAAACAAGTATTATGCCTTAGGAGGTAGAAGTGGGAAATTAGATGTATGTTTAGGGTGGACATTTACTTCTTGCTTTATGTTGCTTGAATTTTAAAATGAGATTTCATAATTACACAAATCAAGCATATAAAAAGAAATCTTTTTCCAGAGGGTTAGGAGCACTGGACCAATGTTTTGCAATTCAGTCATAGATGTGTGAGAGGCTCAGCCCCGTTAACTTGGTTGTGAGTAACATCATTCCCTTGAGTCTTTCTGATGGATTTAAGTAATAAGAACTTACAACGCACGAACTCAAAATGAAACAGTAAACTGACCTTCCGTCTTATAATGATCTCTGTGGAGAATACTGAAATTTCCCATATCAGGAGAGCTATCTAGGTGGTAAAAGGTATAAAAAGAAGTGAGGAGCCACTTTTATAATTGTCTCAAAGGTACGATGCCTGATTCAAAAGTGTATAGTCTTTGGGACTACTGAAAAGAACTTATGATTTAGAGTCAGAAGTCCTCTGTTTAAAATCTGGTTACATTTTGTAGTTAGTGCCCGTGTGGCTTGGAATCAAGTACCCCTATAGTTAATTAACTATCCCTATTCTATTACCTATCTCACAAACTAATTGAAAAAATAAAATGAGATGGTAGTATCAAAGCACATTGTAACTCTATGGTGCTATGCAAATACTGTCATTCTCATCTCTTCAGTACTCATAGTGACAAAGATAATGACCACTGGCTACAGTAACTTCCCCTACATTGTCACAAGTGATGTTTCCCCTTTACTCGCAGAATCAAATGGCAGCTTTTAAAACATGCATCTTCCATAAGGTAGTTCTATTTTTAATGTTTTGAGGAAACTTCGACTGTTTTTCTTAGTGGCTACACCAATTTGCATTCCTGCCAGCAGTGTATGAGGGTTCTTTTTTATCCGCATCCTCACCAGCATTTGGTCTTTGGGTCATAGGATATGCCTATGATCAATTTCAGTAGGCTATTTTTAAAAGTTTTCCAAATCTCAGTCTTTTTTTTTAATGACACTTGATCTTTGATTTACTGATGATAGCCATTTTGACAGGTGTGTGGTGATATCTCATTGTGGTTTTAATTTGCATTTCCCTGATGATTAGCGATGTTGAGCATCTTTTATGTCTGTTGGCCATCTGTATGTCCTCTTTGGAGAAATGCCTATTCGGGTTCTCTGCCCATTTTTTAATTGTATTGCTTGGGGTGTTTTTGATTTTTTGGTGTTGAATTTTATCTGTCCCTTTTAAAAAATTAGATTGGTTTTGTTTGGGTTGAATTGTATGAATCCTTTATAAATTTTGGATATTAACCGCTTATCAGATGTATCATTGGCGAATATTTTCTCCCATTTGGTAGATTGTCTTTTTGATTTGTTGATGGTTTCCTTTGGGTTTAAAATTTGGCATTATAAATTGTTTCTGTCACTGTGTGGGACAAAGTAAGAATTAATATTTCATAGTAATACAAAAATACTTGGTAATAGGAACACTAACTGGAAATTTCTTGTTGAGATCTATGTCTTTCTGAACTCTTAGAAATGGACAAAAAGACAGTGTAAATACCTTTTTTTTCTTAAATTTCAGTTATCTACCTCATATTCTACCATGCCATCTTTGTGTTCTTTACCTGGACCTACTGGAAGTCTATTTTACACTCCCACAACAGCCAAACCAGAAGGTAAGAATACTGGTTACTTCATAAAGGCTAAAAAGAGAGGAAAGCAGAAATGCCAAAAAGGCTGAGAAGAGGGCAAAATGAGGAACAAAAAACCTTCCATTACAAAAGAGAGATTCAGGGTAATCTTTAAAAAGGACTTAGTGATAAAGGTAAATGAAGGGTAGGATTGTCTATTGAAAGAGTTCTTGAATTCACAAGCCATGGTAAAAACAAGCACCTGAAAAAATTCGTCAACAGAGAAATGCAAATCAAGACCACAATGAGATACCACTTCACGCTCAATATGATTGGAAAGAAAGGAAGGAAGGATGGTGGGAGAAAGAGGGAGAGAGTGCGGGGAGGGAGAGAAAGACTGATAAAGAGCCAGGGAGGGAGGTGGGGTGGGGAGAGAGAGAGAAAGAAACGGGGAAAATAACAAGTGTTGCTGTGGGTGCTTAGAATCCTGAATCCTCAGACAGCGCTGCTGGGAATGTGAAATGGTGTGGCTGGCGTGAAAAACAGTTTTGTGGTTCCTCATAATGTTAAACATAGAATTACCGTATGATCCAGCAGTTCTCCTAGGTATATACTCAAAAGAATTGAAAACTGGTGCTCGAACAAATGTTTATAAACAATTGTTTATAAAGCATTATTACTATAACCAAAAGATAAAAGCACCCATATTATACATCAATAAAATGAATAAATCAAGTGTAGTATGTCCATACAATGGAATGTTATTCAGCCATAAAAAGGAATGTGTTACTGATACATGCTAGATCAGGGATGAACCTTACAAATACTATGCTAATTGAAAGACACCAGACCCCAAAGGCCCATATCGTTTGATTCCACTTACATGAAATATCCAGAAAGAAAATCCAATTAGAGAGGAAGTAGATTAGAAGTTCCAGAGTCTGGGGAATGCAGAGAATGGGGAATGACTGCTTAATGTATATGGGGTTTCCTTTTGGGGCAATGAAAATATTCTGAAACTAGCTTTGCCTACTTTTGACCCTCACGATGGAAGAATCATAGTATGCACTATTTCGTGTAAGCCTTTCACTCAGTATGTTTCCAGATTCATTCATGTTGACATACCTTTCATTTGTTCATTCCCTTTTACGGCTATTAGCTAGTCCCTTTTATCACACAGTTGGTTTATCCATTCATCAATTGAAGGACACTTGGGTTGTTACTTTTTTTTCTATTATGAACAGAGCTGCTCTGAACAATTTTATACGTGTCTTTCGGGACACACACATACACACACACTCATTTCTCTTGAGTATATAATTAGGAATGGAATCGCTGAGTCATAGGACAGGCACATATTTAGCTTAAGTACATAATTCCAAACAGTTTTCTAAAGTGGCTACGTAAATTTACACTCCCACCAAGATCTTCTGTTCATCAAAATGCTTCCATGAAAGAAGTAAAAAGAAAGCCACAGACTGGTAGAAAATACTCAGCAAAGGGCTGGCATCCAAAATCTATAAAGAATTCCTACAAATCAATACACAAAATACAAATAACCTCATTCTATTCTAGTAGACAAAAGGCTCGAATAGGCATTTCACAAAAAGATACTCAAATGGCCAATAAATTCATTTAAAGGGGAGTGTGAATTAAAAATCACTGTAAGATACCACTTCACACTTTCTAGAATAGTTGAAATTAAAAACATGAGCAATATCAGATTTTTAATGGCTTAAGACTGGACTTGTAATTACTTGTTATTATCTAGCACTTTTGCACTAACTTGTGAAGTTGGTATTATTGCCTCTATTTTATAGATAAAAAACTTAGACTGAGAGTGTCTGATTTTCAACAGTGATTTTTTAACTACTAAGTGGCAGAGATGAGGTATAAACCCAGAAAATCTGAACACAGATCCTTCTCTTTTCCACCTCTGCCTACGCTTTGGCCCAGACAGAAGAAAGCTTTCGGGTCTGTATTACTTTGGAAAATTGTTGGCATATCTTCTGCAAGGTCAGCAAAGTATGGCACAAACATGGAAATAAGCTCCATACCAGACCAAACATTTCTGAAATAGCAAGAATATCCAAATTTTTACTCATTTGCAAGATTAGAACATGCAGACAATGTTGCAAGCAGTCTCATCCAGATTCTCCAGGAATGTTACCTATGAAAAATACTCACAACTTAATAACAAGCTAGTCAGTCATAGGCAGGGTCCTGGCAGGGAGGTGTCCACATCTGAATGCAACATCTTATTGTGGTACAATGGAGGCGGGAATGCATGAGATTTGGAGTAAGGTGAACTGGGTTTGGGGCTTGGCTTTGCTACTCTTAGTTGAGTGAAATGTAACAATGCTCAAGGTACTTAATTTAAGTTTTATTTTATTTATAAAACAATACCACCTATCACGCAGAGTGATGAAGATAGAGATAAAAGTCAGATAAGATCATTGAGATAATTACTATCCACAGAAAGTTATAAGCCGAGTAAGTACCTGGCCTTCAAGGGTAGATAACAGATATTTTCTTCTCCATAACTATTGCTTTTGTTTTTAATTTTTTTCTGTCAACCTTGGAAAATAAAGTCTCGCCTCTCACTTCTTCCAGTTCCACTTGTCCTATACAGACAAAGAACGCTATGAAAATGAAGAGAGACCTGAGGTCCAAAAGCAGATGCTTTTTGATATGGCCAAGAAGCTACCAGTATACACAAGAACCGGGAGCGGAGGTCAGTTATCTCAAGTCAATTGGAGAGCTAGATCAGCAAGGCTCTCAGAAAGGCTGGGTTGTGTATACCCTCAGGCTAGCCCCTTTTTCCTCCTCTCTTCTGGAAAACACTAGAGAGTTTTTTATCAACATTTTATTATAAAAATTTTTAAACATACATCCAAGATGGAAGAATTATACGCTAAACGTCTGTATACCACTACAACCTGCCGCTAACATTTTATTATTTTGCTTTATCACACATTTGTCCACAGATCCACCCCTCTATCCATCGTCCATAAAGCCATCTTATTTTTCGGTGCATTTTAAAGTCAGTAGCAGATATCAGTACATATCCACCTAAATATTTTACCATTATTTTCTGGGTGAAATACACATATAAAAATATGCACAAATCTTAAGCGTACCATTCAGTGTTTCTGCAAATGTACACACCTGTGTCAGCAAAACCTCTGGAAACATTTCCACATGCCAGAAATTTCTCACATGCTCCTTCCTAGTAAATCCCACCACTACCACCATCAAAGACAACCACTATTCTGAGATTTTTCCACCGTAGATTACTTTGACCTGCTCTAGAATTTTATAAAAATGGATTCATACAGTATGGATCAGTTATCCAGTCTCCAACTGGCTGCTTCATCCACTACTTACTATTTCCTAGACTCTTGAAACATTTGTTTGCAGTTACCACAATACAGAGTAATAGAGAAGGCATCTCTGAAGAAATGTCATTTGGTCTGGGACCTGAATAATGAAAAGGAAATGCAAGTACAAAAGGCCCTGGGACAGGAGCAAGCTTGTCATAGAAGAGCAGAACGACAACCATTGTGGCTAGAGCATCGTAGGTCAAGGGAAGTATAAGCTAAGGTTGAAGAGGCAGGCAGAAGGCAGATGATGCAGGCCAGAGTGAGGAGTTTGCTTGTTATTCTAAGGGTGTTGGAAATCTATTGAAGGTTTTAAGTGAGAGAATGATATGATCCGATTTACCTTTTAACAGAATGAACAATCAGGCAGCCATTGCTAATCATGTGTAAGTGAGAGGTGGTGGCTTCAACTGTGCGGTGACATTGCCCATATCTGTAACAATGTGCTGAAGGACTCAGACGTGCATGCCTCCCTCCCTCCCTCTTTGCCTCAACTGTACCCATACTTTGGTCACTCCCTCCCCCCGATTGCTAGAAATGAACACAAACCGTGCTGAATTAGCATTACATTGAATCAGTTATATGTGCTTCATGTACCATTTAGATGGAATTACTATATTTGCTCTAATTACTCATAGTTTTAGTTGTTACCCTCAATCTCATTAAACAGTCATACTCTATCAATAAACAGAGAAAATGAAAAGGAAAGGAAAATGCCTTTTTAAGAAGACATGCACCCTTATGTGCACTGCAGCATCATTTACAGTAGCCAAGATTTGAAAGCAACCAATAGGATATGACTCAGCCATAAAAAAGAAAGAAATCTTGCCATTTGTGACAACATGGATGGACCTGGAGAGTACTCCACTAAGTGAAATAAGTCAGATGAGAGAAATACCATATGATGTCACTTATATGTGGAATCTGAAAAAGAAAATAAACAAACAAAACAGAACTAGACTCATAGATAACTATGTATGGTTATATAAATGTCTAATCACTATGTTGTGATTAGACACCTAAAATTAACAATATTGTATGTCGACTATAATTGAAAATTTTTTTTAATTTAAAAGAAAATCTTTCTTTTACATTTTTAAATAAATTTTTAAATAAAGGAAGGAAAGAGGGAGGCAGGGAGGGAGGGAGAGAAGATCTTTTATATCAGACATAGAGAGTGAAGAGAACCCTGAACTAACTGTACTGGTTACGGCCCTGCCACTCACTTGCTGTGTGACTTTGTATAAGTCACTTGACATGGCTCAGGTCTTCCTTTATTTGTGAAATGGTGGCTTGAACTAGAATATGTCTCCTGTTCTCCAAATTGTGATTCTAAGAACCACTCTATTTACCAAGCTTTATTTTTATCCACCTCCTACAATCCAACCTCTGGAGAGAAGGGATAAATTATGAATCTCAGTTTTCAGGTAGGAAAGTTGGAGTAAACAGAGGCTAAATGATCTTCCCGAGATCACTCAAGCAGTTGACAGTATATTTTGTTTTATAATACAAAATCTTGCTTGATAACGTGAAGTAAGACGAGTTTGACTACTTGTCATTAGTGTATAGCAAGCCATTCAGGTAGGCTAGGAAAATATATGATGTCACATTGAACCATAATGGTGCTAACCACCTTATTTTCCTATAGCTGTTAGATTCTGTGACCGGTGCCATTTGATTAAGCCAGATCGCTGCCACCACTGCTCTGTCTGTGCCATGTAAGTGACAGCTGTGTTTCCCCTGGACCGTGCTTGGCCATTGACGGTTACCTAGACGACAATATGACTGATTTTAACACGTAACCATGCCTAGATAAGAGCATTTCCTTTTGATCATGATGAGCACGGGCCAAACACACTCACAGGGATGATGATTCCAACTATTCTAAAGATAGGAAAGAAAAACAAAATACATTTGTATAGGTTATTTTTAGGACAGTGTTAGATTTATAGAATTATCGTGAAGATAGTCCACGAATGCCTCACAGCTTCCCCTATTATGAACATCTTATATTAATATGGTACATTTGTTAAATTAATGAATCAATATTGATTAGCTTGGATAATGGGTCTCCACACCCCTAAAGGGATGAGTGCTTGTGTTCCCCCTTCTTTGAAAATAATCGGTGAGACCTGGAGTTCAACCGTGAGGTGTTGCTTCATTTCCACAGCCCCGCTTATCACACTGTATTTTGCTCCCTTTTTAGGTGTGTATTAAAATGGACCATCACTGCCCTTGGTAAGTGCCTTTTACTCAATTTTCTCCTGTAAAAGGGTCCCAGCTGCTCACTACGCCTGCTTTCCTAAGCATAGTTGTAACATGCCTGTTTCTGCTCTTCACTGGGCTTTGCATTTGTGTGAGACGTGGGAGCCTTAAGATCTTAAAGCAAGAATACATGCATGTTCGGGGTCTTGTCCATTAGCTTTTGTAATTAGATGCAGTAATGACGTGGAGCACAAATAGTTCTCCTCTTTCGTCTGACATAATCCGTACTGTTTTTTGCCGTCTCGATGTCTGAAATACTCTGTATTGTTACCTCTGGCAAATCTCCAAACTTTATGTCTGACCTAGACACTCAGGTTCCTTGGATGTGTCATGAATCCGTCCAGAACTATTAGGCAGGCCAGGTGTCAGTGTGTCCGAAAATGAAAGGAGGAGCAAGTGAGGCATGAACTTGATTTTCCAGTTTGTACCTATTAAGGGACTTGTATTTCTCCTGAGCTGCTGCGCAGCACGTAGTGCAGCAGCAGGAGCAACGCGCTCCCATCGCTCGGTTCCCTTACGTAAATGCGTCCTGATCTCAAACTAGTGTTTCTTTCTGGTTTTTTTTTTTTCAGGGTGAATAACTGCATTGGATTTTCCAACTATAAATTTTTCCTTCAGTTCTTAGCTTACTCCGTTCTCTACTGCCTGTACATTGCTACCACGGCCTTCAGCTATTTCATCAAATACTGGAGAGTAAGTGAAAAATCCCGAAGGTTCCCACCCCCCGACAGACACACGTCAGTTCTGGTCTGTGACACTGTTCACCTTTTCTTTGTTTACATTTTGACATAGCTAATACTTAAGTAACCAGAACGGCACACAGCAGAAGCAAGTTTCCCATGTCGAATATTGCGATTCAGGAGGCTGTTATTTAAAGATTCCTGTTAAACAAGTTTCTGTCAGACTTGAGAGTATTTTAAAGGCCTTCAGGAACCCTCAACTCTTACTGATTTTTTTACAATGTACTTCTCTAGTCAAGTTTAAACATTCACATCTTAACCAGTTATAGATTTGAAAAATGTTGAAACTAATTCTGAATCCCTAGTTTCCTGAGAGAAGGGGTAACAAAGTCCTCCCTCACGGTTACAAAACACTCTAATTTGTCATGCAAGGGACAGTTGCCAAATTTCCACTGGACAGAAAGACACACTGACTTATCTTCCCATGTGAGCAAAACGAAGTCTTATCTGAACTTTGTGTGATTCTAGGACTGACTCGCTGCCAAAATCAAATGAAACAGATGTCGAAAGCACTTTACCTTTCGCGACATGATTCTGATAATTACAATGGAACCTTTAAAAAATCGTACTTTCATCTTTCTTGTATGTGAAGATATCAACCATATCCCATCTATTTCCCAAAGAATTGAAGGCAGATGTTCAGGCTACATCTGTGTACAGGGTTTGGCAGCAATATAGTGAAACAGGTTGTATAATCACTAAGACATCATAACTTTCCTTGGTAAGAGTTGTCCAAGCCGAACCTGAATAGCAGGACAGATGTGGGCAGGGCTCCTCCTCATTACTTTAGTCATCGCGCTGTGTAAGAGTGCAGTGACTGAAGTAATTATAACCTGTATAACCGGAATATCTCACCTCAGGAATACAGATTATAATAAACCGGAGGGAAAAAGGAGACAGGGAAGGCAGTGAATCTAAATAACTGAGAATAAATCATTAAGTGATTTGACCCCCGCAGGTATAGAACATTATGGTGACATGTGTTTTCCATTCTCTCTTCAACTCAATCAATTCAGATACTTAATAATTTTAAGAATCAGAAATTATATGATGGATATCAAAATCTTCAACTAAGAGGTACAGAAGGATAAGCAGCGCAGGATCTCTGCTGCGCAGCTTTCTATGGCCTGTCTGACATTTAATCCACACACTGAACTGCTTCCCTGAAAGTAAAGCAAAATCTATTGCGTCCAATTCAGCGAGGGAAGGGTCAGCCTTGGCCTTTGCTGCAGACCTCACTTGGCCCTAAACACAGCAGGCTGCCACTTAAAAACCAGCCTTTACTCTTACAACAGGGTAAACAATGTCGCATGTCACACGCTTCGCCTTTGGCCGTCCTAGTCAGCCAATAAGCAAGTACCACAATGCCAGCCAGGTGCCACATGTGTTTTTTACTCTTGAAATGTGCAAATATGAATTGACCAGAAATTGCTCAGCATTCACAAGCAATATGAGGGGTGAACGTTGCCTTGTTCTTTCCTATGCCCTCATTTTTCCTCCACAATATATTAGCTCATACCTGACAGTTCAGAGAAATGCTGCTTTGCAGTTTCTCCAGCCAGAGAGCACTTTGGTGTGGTTTACACATGACTTTCTTGTGTAAATTAAGTCTACCTTAAAATGAAAAGTTAGCTGCCACGGATTTTAAAAGCCATGTATGAAGGAGACTAGCGGTGCCCCTAAGAGCAGCACCTTCCATTCGTGTGGTACTTTACCATCTTCACAGCCTTATGAATGAGACAAAACAGGAATTTTTAATCTCATTTAAAGATAATAAAGCTGAGACTCGTAGTAGTTGAGTGACTTCCTCAGGATCACCTAGCATGTGGGCTTCTTTATAAAAAACTTTTTCCGTGAAGGTATTTTATTTTTTTAAGTGGAGGGTTACTCGACCTTGATTTTCTGTTTTATTAATTTTTTCTATTTTTTAACTACAGTTGACTTACAACGTCATATTAGTTCCGTGTGTTCAGCATAGTGGTTAGGCATTTATGTAACGTGTGCAGTGATCCTGCGTAAGTCTAGTCCCCGCTGGCAGCACGCATGGCCATTACTGTTTCCTAACAGCCAATTTGGGCTTCTTAATCCCTTCACCATTTTCATCCACTTTCCAACCCCCTTTAATCTGGCAAACATCACTTTGCTCTCTATGTAGCAGTCTTTTGTATGTTTTGTTGTTGTTCCTTAAATTCTAAATATAAGTGAGATCATAGGTATTTGTGTTTCTCTGTCTGACTTATTTCATTTAGCATAATATCCTCTAGGTCAGCCTATGTTATTGCAAGTGGTAAGATTTAAATTTTTTTATAGCCAAGTAATATCCCATGGCACATATGTGCCACTTCTTTATCCAGTCACCTATTGATGGGCACTTGGGTTGCCTCCATACCTTAGCTATTGTAAGTAACGCTGCAACAAACATAGGGGTGCATAGATTTTCGAATTCGTGTTTTAGATTTCTTCAGATAAATACTCAGAAGTGGACTTGTTACTGGATCATAAGTAGTTCTACTTTGAATTCTTTGAGGCACCTCCAAACTGGTTTCCATAGCGGCTGCACCCATTTGCAATCCCATCAACAATGTGTGAGGGCTCCTTTTTCTCCACATCCTTGCTAACACTTGTTCTTTGATTTATTGATGAGGGCCATCCTGACAGGTGTGAGCTGATAGCTCATTGTGGTTTTAATCTGCATTTCTCTGATGATTCGTGACCTTGAGCATCTTTTCTTATGTCTATTGGCCATCTGTATTTCCTCTTTAGAAAAGTATCTATTCGGTCCATCTGGCTGTTTTTAAATTGGATTGTTTGGATTTTTTTTTGATATTAAGCTGTGTAAGTTTTTTATTCATTTTGGATATTAACCCTTTATTGGATGTATCATTGGCGAATATCTTCTCTCATTCACTAGTTTGTCCTTTCATTTTCTGCATGGTTTCCTTTGCTGTGCAAACACTTTTTAGTTTAATGTAGTACCATTTATTTGTTCTTTTGTTTCCCTTGCCCAAGGAGATATATCAGAAAAAAAAATTACTAGTAGCAATATCTGAGAGTTTACTGCCTGTTTTCTTCTAGGAGTATTACGGTTTCAGGGCTTACATTTAAGTGTTTAATCCATTTTGAGATAATTATTGTATCTGGTGTAAGAAGAAGGTAGTTCAGCTTTTTTTTTGCTCGTTACTGTCCAGTTTCCCAAACACCCATTGAAGAGACTGTCTTTACCCCATTGTATATTCTTGCGTCCTTTGTCATAGATTAATTGGCCACATAGCCATGGGTTTATTTCTGGGTTCTCTATTCTGTTCCATTGATCTCCGTGTCTGCTTTTATGCCAGTGCCATGCTGTTTTGGTTACTGTAGCCTTATAGTATAGTTTGATTTAGGTAGTGTGATACCTCCCACTTTGTTCTTCTTTCTCAAGATTGCCATGGCTGTTCAGGGTCTTTTATGGTTCCATATAAATTTTAGGAGTATTTGTTCTAGTTCTGTAAAAAATATCATTGGCATTTTGATGGAGATGGCATTTAATCTATAGGTCGCTTTGGGTAGTATGAACATTTTAACGATGTTAATCCTACTTTTCCATGAGCATGGTATATGCTTCCATTTATTTGTATCTCCTTCAGTTTTTTCTTCAGTGTCTTATAATTTTCTGAATATAGGTCTTTTGCTTCCTTAGTTGAATTTATTCCTGATATTTTTTAATGTAACTTTAAATTAGATTATTTTCTTAATTTCTTGCTTTGGTAATTTGTTATTGGTATATAAAAATGCATTCGATTTCTAAATATTAATTTGTATCCTACTACTTTATTAAATTCACTTATTGGTTCTAATTGTTTTTTGGTGGAATCTTTAGGGTTCTCTATATGTGGTATCATGTCACTTGCAAATAATGACAGTGTTCCTTTTTCCTTTCAAATTTGGATGCCTTTAATTTTTTTTCTTCTCTGATTGCTGTGGCTAGGACTTCCTTTACTACACGAAATAAAAGTGATGAAAGTGGACATCCTTGTCTTGTTCCTGATGTTAAGGAAAACACTTTTAGCTGGGTGGGGGTAGGGCTCAACAAAGGAATAATGGCTTCTTCCAGCACCTCTGTCTGGAAGAAAGCTGTCCCTCCAGCCCTCACCCTGAAGCCAGACAACTCAGTCCCTCCCCGTGTGTCCCAGGCGCCTCTGGAGCTGCTGCCCCAGCGCTGGAGCTCAGAGCGAGCGAGTCCGTCTGTGAGTAAGTCGTGCACGGGCCCTTAAAGAGGAATGTCTGGGACTCCAGCTGTCCTCCGTCCTACTCAGCTACAATCTCCACTGATTTTCACAGCCAGAATTTATGGGGACTTCTCTTCCTGGCAGTGGAACCTTAAACGGGGAGTCCAGTATGGGGCTGGGGCCTCTCGCTCCTCTGGGGGGAGCTCCACAGCCAGAATATCCCTCCTGATTCTCAACTGCCACACGTGGATGTGAGGCCAGCCCTTTTCACGTTTCTGTCCCTCCTACCAGTTTCAATGTGGACTCTTCTGTGTGTCTTTAGTTATAGGACTTCTGTTCAGGACTTCATGTGGTTCTCAATGATGGTCGCTCTGTAGTTTGATGTGGTCATGAGGGGAGGCAAGCACAGCATTTACCGACTTTGCCATCTTGACTAGACTCTCGAAGGCTTCAGAGTCTTTGAATTCTTCAAAGTCAGTATTTGAATTTGACCCTAAGCCTAGTGATCTTAAACATGGTAATGTCTTGCTGCCCATTATAGTCCTGCTATGGAGAAACTTTAGCTCTTTTAGAATAAAGAATTCAGAAGACCCTCAAACCATATCTCTCCTCTCATATTAATTTAATGAGTAGCTACATTGATAGGAAATTGATCTTTGTGTTATGAAAAAAGTAGTTATATATACCTCCCATGCTGGGTCGAATCTCCTCACAGAGCCTGTGAATTATGTGAGAACCAAGATAATAGTATTATTCCACCACCAGCATTCACCTGCACGGTTTTTGGTAGTTATTGCTTTGAATACTTTAGCTTGGGTATCTCCTGAGAAGGTAATTTTAAACAGGGCCATCACTCTCTTTTAACAAAAAAGTAAAATATTAAGTATTTTATCAAGGGACAACACAGTAGATATGATTTGGCAGATAGAAGAAAGTCCTGTAAGAGTAATTAGAGGAGGGAAATACCTCCAGGATAGCTACTCAGGGTGTGAACTGACTTTATATCAATCCCTCTTGCTGAGCCATTTTTCTTTTGCCCATTTAAACATAAAATATAAAAATTAAAATAAACATGAACTTTTAAAAAATAAATGCTCATAAAGTATAGATTATATGAAAGTAAAAAATCACCAGGCAAAAACTAGTACAGAGATACATGGAGTATTTCCTATAAATTTAAAACAAAACAAATAAAAAACAATCAAATTCAGTTTGGATGCATAGGCTAAGATTTTATGAAGGGGCTATTTTTAAAGGGAACTGCAGATAAAAGTTCCCTGGGGTAGCTATTTCCTGGGGTGCTCTTCCCCCACACAAAGTTCAACCAGACCACCCCTCAAGAAACCATCTCACTGGCTTACTTTCCCTTATCTTCATCCTTCAAACATATACACTCTGGAAGATTCCCAGTATTTCCTTACATCAAAATGAATAAAAATCTCCTCTAAGGGAAGAAAATATCTGTGCTATCTCAATTTGCCAAGTATTTCCCAGCCTTAACTTTCTCCTTCCACACTAGGGTAGGACCAGATAATAATGTAAGGTCCACTTCAATTAAGATCACCTTGAACTTTATTACTTGAGAGCATTTAGAAATATTTCAAAACAACTCATCACAGCAAAACAACAATTATCCCAAGAAAGGAAGAAATTAAGTCCTTCTCGCAACTGCTCCCTCCAAAATTGAAAATTTTTCTAAGATTCTTTTCGGAATACAAAATGTTACATGCCGTGCGTGCTATGGAACTTTAGAAAATTCATTCTGGCCTAAGGCTGCATATATTTTTTTAAAAGCTGCAGCCACATGGAGAATAAGACGTCCCAGCTAACTGTAAAAATCCTTAGCTGCCTACTTTTAAAACTGCCTGTCGAATACTGCTTGTTTTTACTGTCTAAACATCTGTTTCACAGGATGTAATATACCAGCACATTCTATTGCAGCTATGAAAAGAAACAACCACACACAGTCTGCAGTAGCTTTAAAATCGGGTCATGGCTTATAGGTAGTGTGTTTTAAAATTTCTACCTATGTGTTTTAACTTCCTACGTACATCACCATGACATTTTCGACACACGTGTCCAAGGAAACATGACACGTAAAGTATTTCAGAATAACCCACCTTGAGACAAGAGGATAAACCATATGACCTCAAAGTCACCTCTAGCCCATGATTTAGAATTTGGAAACTAAATGGAGTTCAAGTTTTAAAACCGAATACCAATTATGGCCTGAGTGTACTCTTTTCACATTACCTTTTTCTAATTGGTACATCATACACTCTTTTATACTGAATCGCACATAAGCAAGGATACAGTTCAGGCTTTGTAGGCTGAAAACATATGCATACTGAGGCATGGTCAACAGAAAAAAACTAAAATTTCACAAAATATGTTCTAAGTTGCGGCGAGCTAGCTAGTCATTTTTATATGTATGAAAAAAATTACTAAATGATGTAGAAAAGTCATGCCTTACCACTTTAATCTTTTGTTTCTGTTTATTATTTCTTTTCTAGGGGAGAATTGCCCAGTGTTCGCTCTAAGTTCCATGTCCTTTTTCTCCTCTTTGTGGCCTGCATGTTTTTTGTCAGCCTTGTGGTTCTTTTGGTTACCATTGTTGGCTTGTCAGCAGAAACAAAACCACCTTAGGTAAGACTGGATATGAAAACTGGGGGAAACATATTAATGTATATCACAGTGACCTGGGCATCATTCCCAAGGAAGAGAAAAGCTTCCAGTGAAGCCCTTTAGCTGCGGTGATATCCCCTTGCCTCCAAACTGAGACAAACGTAAGCACATTTTACCAAACTGGAGAGCCATAGTGAATGAAGCGTACAAAGTGAAGAGAGCATGAGTGAATGAAACCACGCACAAAACCAAAAATGACCATTTTTCTTTATAGTTCACATCGGGTTATAGCTCTTCAGATACATAGCTTGAAAGTTTTCTCAAAGGTGTTCCTGTGAGGAACTGAAAGAAAGAATCAGTACAGAAAGGAACACCAAAAGAGGGAGGTAAAGATCGATAAAGGTAATTTATTGAATACAACCAAAAACACAGTCCTGGGAAAGAATTCAACAAATCAGTGAATATCTACAATCATCAAGGAGCGATCTAGGGACTGTGGGAATGAGATACATACATTGAACAGGTGAGTCCCTAGAAAATGAGCATGAAAAACGAATTATTTTTCTGTCCATTACTCTATATTTCTGACTGATTCCAGTGCAATAATTTTTTCATCTATGGTGAAAGACATATTTACATTGCATGCAACTCAATACATGAGGAGTGAGGGGAAAGTGGCAAAATGTTGAATGTTTCACTAAAATAGACTTGAGGAAAGTTTAGTACAAAAGCCACTATACTTTTATAACAAATTTGCTAATGATAACAGCTAAGAAAGTATTTGCACTCATTTTCTAAGCCAAATATATATGTAGCACTTAGTTGCTAGGATGGCGGATTCACACATTTGGTTTAGAGATCAGCTGCAAAGTAGAAAAGTACTAAAAGCTTCATGATAACCGAGTGTGAAAACAAAGAACGAATGGGAAATGGCCAGATGCAGCCGGACTCCAGCAGTGAGTGTTTACTTAATGGGATAAATGTGCATCTAAAAACAATGTGTGCTAACATGGTCCGGTTCCTCATAGTCTTTAAGATGGTTATATTTCACTCATTGACTTTTTTTTCTGGCATAAAACTCAGTTTCTTACATTGTAGGCTTCAGTGTGAACATCTTCATTTCTGGAACATTCAAAACCAAGTCAATGTCATTATCATCTCTTTATGTGTTACTGCTATGGTCCCAGCTCTAAAGATGGAGACCATTTGACTGTCATTGTCACTTGCAAATAAAGTGCTGTTAAGTTTGGTCTTTGCTCCTACATGCAGCACTACAAAATACATACCATGCCCATGACTGCTAAATTATTTCTACCATCATGTGCCTCTTCTGCCTTTTTTTAAAAAGGGTACCAATTCTTTGTATTTAAGCTTACTTTGTATTGAGTGATTAAATTGGTTTTCACTAAGTAATTTAGCGCTGAGAATGAAGGGTCTGTGCTACCACTGCAAAAAGGTATCATAGAACCAAGTCGCACTCATGGAGAACTGTAAAATCATGGTGGTTCTGAAACTTGTCCCTTTATTGCTCTCTTGCTCTTTTCTTCAACTTCCCTACCCTGCTGTAGAGGCCTTCTGTACTCCAGTGTTTACAAGTGGCCCAGAGAAAAATGGGTTTAACCTCGGCTTCATCAAAAATATCCAGCAAGTGTTTGGAGACAACAAGAAGTTCTGGTTAATACCTATTGGGTCCAGGTAGGTAATTATCACCTGAAAGGAGTTAATGCTGGATCATGCCTTGAAGTAGCAGATTCAGTTTTGACTATAGGATGCAGAGGACATTAATCAGTCCAATGTAAAACTATCCCATAAGTTTTTCATTTCTAAGTAAAGAAAAATCAGGAGCTGAAGGTATGATAAAATAGATATTCTCATGCTTTCTGGCAATGTAAAACTAGTGCCACTCTTTTATAAATGAATTTGGTAATGTGTATCAAAAAACCCATAAGAATCCACATGCCTATTGTCCCAGTAATTTTATTTCTGAAAACCTATTATAAAGACAGAGACAAACTAGTCACAAAAATGTTTATTACAGCATTATTCCCAGCCAATAATTAGGAAACAACCTAAACATCCTACAATATAGGAATACATATGTACACACACACACACACACACACACAGTCAGCAGTCACAGGGATGTGAAGTACAGCTTATGGACTATAGTCACTAATATTGTAGTAACTGTATGGTGCCAGGTGGGCACTAGACTAATCGGGGAGAATCGCTTCGTAAATCACATGAATGTCTAACCACTATGCTGTATACTTGAAACTAATATAAAATAACATGAAATGTCAACTCTAAGTGAAAAGTAAAAATTAAAAAAAATATTTACAAATGTGTATAGAAGAAAAACAACAAAAAGGAAATATACCCCTCCAAATACTATAAGTGATAAGGGCAGTGGTCTTACATATTGTTTTTCTTGTCTCCATTTTTCACATTTTGGGATGAAATACTTATATTAGTTATATGAAGGAAAAATTAAAACCAAAAATCAAGGACAAACACTGATTTAGGGCTGTAGGTAATTCTGGGAACTGCAACAGGAATGAAGGGAAAGCAGTGAAGGAGAAATGAGCTTGTGCCCTCATTTTGTGAGAAAATCAAGCTGATTTTGTGAACCAGCTTGAACTACCATCAGCTAAACCAGCTGTGGAGTAAACCTCATCCATAGGCTTCTTGCAGCCCCCTACAGACTCATTCCTCAGACAGGTACGTGTTAATTTCTGCACTTACTTGAGGACACTTCGTTGGAGTAAGGTGGTAATTAAGGAAATCTTTCTCCTCCCCTTCACTTGTCCTGATACTTCCTCTGTACCAGTTAGCATTTTACAAACTCATTTATTTGAGATCCGTGGTATATCCTACTATCCTAGCTATAAATCATAAGACAAAACTGTGTCAGTGAGGAATGTTGATTGTTACCAGCAATGACTCACATCCACTCACAGACACATGCACACATGTGCACACACACTATCACTGCCACTAAGGGAGGTCTAAAATGAGTATTCTCTGGAATAAATAACAAAAGAAAAAACTGAAAGCCCATTCCCTTATAATCAGTATACACACGTCCTATGGAGAGAACTATTAAAACCTGTCAATTTTCAATTAACCACATTTGTGAACAGGAGACAAGGCACAGGTAATATCAAATGAGTAATCTAAAAGTCACTCAGATAAAAATTTAGAATGCATTCAGTTATATACTCAAATGTTAAAATTGTAACCACTTTAGCCAGGGCCAGCTCAGTGTCCTCCAACGCGTCCCATCTGTTAGAGATTAACGAGGGAAGTGGCTCTAAGTCATCGCAGATCTCCATGAAGTGGGCGTGCGTGCGACCATTGGTCTCCAGAACCTGCACTGTCACGATGCCTCACTGTGGCTTTCCCTGAGCGTCCATAGTGGCATGCTGAGACATTATTATCTGTCACCAGTTCTCAGCAGTTTATCTGTACTGTAGTCAATGATTCTGAATCTGCTAATTTTTCTTGAATATTTAGAACCAAACAGTCAATAATGGGATATCAATTGGGATCACCATCATTAAGTGATATTTACGAAGCTCATTATGCACATATAAGATGTGTTTGTGAGCACCTTGTTAACTTGTTTCTCACAATGCCCAGTAACCCCGATACAGACGAACAGACAAGATATAGAAACTGAGGTGGTAAGATGCTATTCCACTATGGCTTTAGTATACAAGTTAAATGATTTCAATCGTTATAAGAGCCCTGTTCCTCTCTGTCATGGGCTTATTAATTTCATAAAGAGTCTATGTCAGCTGCAAGAGCTCACTGCTGTTCTTTCGCCACCAGCCCAGGCGATGGCCACTCCTTCCCTATGAGGTCTACAAATGAGTCACAGAACCCACTTCTAGCAAATGAAGAGACCTGGGAAGACAATGATGATGACAACCGAGGTAAGAAGGCTCATAAGGAATTCTTTTCTCCGCCCAGCAGACCGAGCACTAGTAAGGAGCCTGTTAGCACAACCAATGCAGTGTCATGGGAAGATAGTGTCTAGAAACATTGTACAGCATGTCAGCCTCATAAGGGGGCCCTTTGGATGGAGAAGAGCAAGTACGGTCACATTTGCTTAGCAAATGTGGATGGATGGCTTAGGTAGGATAAGATGGCAGCTTGGAAGGTTCATTACCGGCTTCGTGATACCATGATTTGTGATGCCAATCAGATAAATCAGAAACTATGATAAACAGAACTGTGCATTTCTGTAAACAATTCTGTCACTTGGTCACTCGTCATCCTTTTGCTTGAGTTAATTCAATCAACAAGCACCAGCTGACCTTTATCTACCGTGATTCATGCACACTGGTTAAATTTTCTCTAAAATCTCATTCCCATTCCCATTCTACTTTAGAATGCTTTAAATACATGCAAAAATAAAACAGGGTGCATGCAGGCCAGCCTGCCATGCATGTAGGCTCCTTTTCCAAAAGGCAGCAGGGCAAAAGACAAATCAGGAAGCAGAACTTTGCCCTGCCGCCTTTCTCCCACCAGAATGCGGGGTCATCTTGAGATTTATTTGTCACCTGTCCTTTGCATGTGATGCTATGCTTCCTGCTGTGCCTCCAGCATTTATTTATGCTGGCTAAGAACAGGCTCGGAGATGAATTTTTAGTGGGTGGTCTCAGTGACGCGGTAGCTGACAGAAATATTGAGTGGGGACTTGTAGTTATCACAAACTGTAGCTAGGCTCACAGGCGTGGGGAGGAGAGCTGGGAAACAGGCCTTTCTAATGGCTCACCCAGTCAGATTTTCTAGGCCCAGACTCTGTACTGGAAGTCCGGTTTTAGAGTGAGTCATGTTAATCAAACTAAGGAAGACAAAACAGACCTGTTCAAAAATAATCATAAGACGTTGTATGCCATTTTAGAATTTACAAAGTACTTTTATATATCTTTTTTCATACCCTTTCTCACAACTGTTGGGTCCAGCACCCATGATTATTAATACCATCCACATTTTATAATTGAGGAAACTGAGACTTGGAAATGTTAAATAACTTATCCAAGGGCACATAGCAAGAAAGAGGCAGAACTTGGATTTACAGTACAGTCTCCTGATTCCAAATCCCATATTCTTTCCAATATAATGCTATGTCTGTCCTTTGGACGAATACATCTGAGACACAGTGTCGTAATTGGATGCCAGCTTGTGTAATACATTCGACTTACACACATTGTAAAATCATAGACTGTAAGCTACCTTTAGCTTTAGCAAAACCACTAAGCATCCTAGATATGAGGATTTTTTTGAAGTCCATTGGAAGAGATTCCACAATGCTCCTTTATCACCAATTCCAGTATCTAACAGATTTAACTAGTAGAAAACTGAACTTTCCTCTAACAAGTTCTCACGCTTCACTATTTGTCCAGTTGATTCTGTGCACAATCTGTCATATATGAGCATTCCTTTAACTTTTAACATCTTAGATTCCTGACAGAGGTGCTGTCAGTTAAAATTACTTAATTTCTTTTAGGAATAATATGAAGGTTTGATTCTTAGCTCAAAGTATGATATTTAGTTTACTAGAAATGATGTGCTTGTACATTGTGTAATGTAAAACATTCTGAAATGTCTACAAGTCAATACAATATAGCAAAACAGCAGTTAAGCAAAAATGTAACATCCCAGTCAGGAGCTATATAAAGTCTATCTTCTTTGAAAACACCGCCTTATTTTACTGCAGCAACATACTAACAGGATCTGGCTCCGAAGTGCTAACCCGTACCCACTGCACCAACCAGTGTCTCTCATTGCTCCTATTGACTTTTCAGTTTATAGACCTTTTTAAGGGCCGTTTCTTAAAAATTGCCAAAGAAATTGCGCCGCAGAGTCCAGTCAAGACGGCAGACTAGGCCAGCGCCCTGTTCGCCTCCCACATCCACATCAAAACTGCACCGAAACGACAGCGCGGCCTTCGCTGAGACGTCCTGGAACTAAGGACACGCGGGGCCACCCGGGCAGCAGGGGGCCGCGGACGTGACGAGAGGCCCCCGCGCGAGCATCGGCTGCTCGCTCTGCTGCGGAGGTCCCCCCAAGAGCGCGGGGTCCCCCCAGAAGGAGCAAGACGGCCCGGCCCCACACCGGGCCGCCCGGCCTGGGGCACCCGAGCCGGGAAGCGCAGCCCCCGCATCCGGCCGTGAGGACGAGCCCGGATTCTGTCCCTCGGTGGAGACGGAGGGCGGCGGAAAACCCGGGCGTCCTCTTAAAGGGCCCGTGCACACACCCGCCCTGGGCTCCCGCCGGGGCTCCCGCGGAGGGCCGGTGACTCGGGAGGCTCCGGACACACAGGGAGAGGCCGAGGTGTGTGGCAGGGGCGAGGGGCGAGGGGCGAGGGGCGAGGGCGAGGGGCGCGGCCAGTGCCCCGCCTACCCCCCTCCCTGCGCCGGCAGATCCCTCCTCCCACACAGCCGGCCGCTGGCGGGCGCCATCTTGCGGCGTTGAGCCCGCCCCCTCAGGGCCAGACCGCAACTCTCATTGGCCCAGCAGGTCCGCTCGCCCCGCCCGTGGCTCCGAGGCCCCGCCCCGCACACGCTGCCTAGGCTCGCTCAGCAGCTGAGCCGCACCGGCAGGTGGTGGCAGACCTCAGGGTTCCTGGGCCACTTGCTGAGCTCCTCCAGGCCCGTACTGCTGGCTGCCAGCCTCAGTTAGCAGTATGGCCTCGCCCACATGCCTCCAGGCCCGGCACAGGCGCTACCTCGGATCCCGCTGTAGCTCCTACCACAGAGCCCCGGCCCAGGCACAGACAGCAGCCGACCCTGGCCTGCACAGAAGCCCTTCGAAGACGCCCAGAAACAGAACACCCAGTGGCTGGCATCAGACCATACAAGAGCACCCCTGATAAGCCCCACAAGCAGCACACCCAAAGGGTGTGCCAGAACCTGCTAGAGTGAATCCTGATTTGTGGGTCAGCTATCACACAGCAGCTCGTGTGCTATGGTTATGGCCAGTCATCATGGCCAGTCAGCCTGAGGGGCAATTGTACCCACTGATGTCCTTAAAACAATCAAGGTTCAATTACAATAGGAGAGCAGACACAACCCGCACAAGTGACAATCCTGGAGCACCTGGTCAGGTAATCAGGGAGACGACACCACTGGTCCCTACAGGACACCTACTACATAAGGCTGCCCTGCCAAGATTGGGAGACATAGCAGCTCTACCTGATACACACAAAGAGACACCCGAAATGCGGAAACAAAGAAACAAGTTTCAAATGAAAGTCGAAAAACTCCAGAAAAAAGAACTAAATGAAATGGAGACAAGCAATCTACCAGATGCAGAGTTCGAAACACTGGTTATAACAATGCTCAAAGATCTCAGTGAGAACGTCAGCAAACACATAGGATACATAAAAGTTGAGATAGAAACCAAAAAAAGAGCAATCAGAAATGAAGAGTACAATATCTGAGATGAGGAGTACATTCGAGGGAATCAACAGCAGATTAGAGGAAGCAGAGGATCAAATCAACAATTTAAAAGACAAGGTAGCACAAAACACCCAATCGGAAAAGCAACAAGAAAAACAGTTCAAAAATGAGGATAGTTTAAGTGGCCTCTGGGATAACATCAAGCATAACAACATTCACATCATAGGGGTGCCAAAAGGAGAAGAGAGAGAACAAGGAATAGAAAGCTCATTTCAAAAAATAATGACTGAAAACTTCCCTAACCTGGCGAATGAAGTACACCTGCAGGCCCAGGAAGCACAGAGAGTCCCAAAGAAGATGAACCCAAAGAGGCCCACACCAAGACACATGATCATTAAAATGCCAAAGGTTAAAGACAAAGAATCTTAAAAGCAACAAGAGAAAAGCATTTAGTAACCTACAAGGGAGCTCAGCTGATTTCTCAACAGAAACTTTGCATGCAAGAAGGGATGGGCACAAAATAGTCAAAGTGATGACAAGCAAGGACCTACAACCAAGATGACTCTACCCAGCAAGGCTGTCTTTTAAAACAGGACAGATAAAGACCTTCCCAGATAAGAAAAAGCTAAAGTTGTTCATCACCAAGCCAGTATTGGAGGAAATGTTAGAGAGATTTCTTTAAGAAGTGGGAGGGGGAAAACATACATATGAATAATAAAATGGCAGTATCTATGAGGGGATAAGAAAACAAGACTCTTACATATGCTGTCTGCAAGATGCCCAGTTTAGAGTGATAAGACACACAGACTGAAAGTAAAAGGATGAAAAGAGATATTTCATGCAAATGGAGATGGAAAAAAACTGGGGTAGCAACACTCATACCAGATGAAGCAGACTTTAAAACAAAGGCTACAAAAGAGACAAAGAAGGACACTACGCGATGATAAAGGCACATAACCCTTAAACATTTATATGCCCAACATAGGACCACCTAAGTATATGAAGCAAATATTGACTGACATAAGGGGAGAGATGGACAGTAATACAGTCATAGTAAGGGACTTTAACACCTCATTCACATCAATGGACAGATCTTCCAGACAGAAAATCAACAAGGAACCAGTCTTAAATGACACTCTAGACCACATGGATTTAATTGATTTTTTTAGAGCATTTCACCCCGAAGCAGCAGAATATATATTTTCAACTGCATGTGGAACATTTTCCAGGATAGACCACACGTTAGGCCACAAAAAAACAAGTCTCAATAAATTTAAGAAGATTGAAATATCAAGCATTTTCCCTGACCACAGTGGTACGAAACTAGAAATCAACTACAAGAAAAAAGTGGAAAACACACAAACACGTGGAGGCTAAATAACATGCTACTAAACAATGAATTGTCGTAGTTCGCTCAAATCTAAGACCCACGGAGCCAATTGAGATTAATTATGAGCCTTTATCAGCCGGCCGGCGACTCGTTCTCCCCACTAGAGAATCAGCCCCGAGCTTTCAGAGGAGGTAGCTAATAAAGCCTATAATTACATGAAACAAGCAAGCAGGTTTACAGTAGCGGAAGTTAACAATAGTGTCCAAGTTAAGCTCTTTTTTGGAAGGATAGGAAAAGCACACACGCCTGACACAAGATTTAATGTTTCATTGCCATAAAAATGATGCTAAAAATGACATGCCTAATGTTGGATTAGCCACGTGCTAAGTCCTGTGTGGTGTATTTAGTAAGTGGTTGATTGTTAGTGATGCTTAAACACTGAGTATATCAATAAAGGGGGAAAGCATACAGGCTGTAGTGGTGAAAGTTTTGAGGAAGAGGCATGACTTAAGCCAGATGTTAAGATGGGTAACTTCTTGATAGACGCTTGGAAGAACGAAGTAACATTCCGGGTAAGAAGTGTGACAAGAAAGTGGTAAAAACACTGAAGAGGCCATCTATTCCTAAGTAAAAGATGGGCATTGTGGGTTGTGCGCTGTAATCTTAGAGAGGTAAGCTAGGGTAGAGGGTGCCCGAAGATAAGGTAAGATGGTGAGGGCTTTGTAGACTTGATAGAATAGGAAATAGCTATCATGGTCCTCAGTGTGTGGGGGCACAAAAATAATTTTCCTCCACCTTTCTAGATTCTTCTGGCTGGACTAATAATCAAATTAACATGAAACAGATTGATAGAAGAAAATTTCAAAATGTACTAAATATGTCCATGTGGGTGTGTCGTAAGGATATGAGACCTGACGATGCATTGGGCCATTGAGGCTTGTATGCCATTTTGGACAAAGATGAGGGAGACAGGGATCTGGGATTTCAAAGGGAAAGTAGGTGATTCACAGGTAGAGGGAAAAAGCAGACATGCAGGGCCACCAGAAACCATGGGACACAGAGGAGAGTCTAGCAAAGAGACTGGCGGAACACTCCCTGTCTGCCACACTTCGTTCAAACGTGCTAAGGTGAATATGCCAAGGTTCCTGTTCTAAAGCAGGTTTTTCTATCTGAATTCCTTTAGGCAGGTAAAGGAGGAGGGTCAAAGGTTCTTTCTGAGTTTTTTCCTTTGAAATCAACATCCCAAAAGGCATGTTTTGAGGTGGCACAACTTTGATCTCCCTCAAGTGATAATGATCTAACAAAATATAAATTTTAGAAAGATTACTCAGGTACTAGTATGCAAGTTGGATTAAAATTTGGGAAGACAAGAACTAGAAAGATAGTTGGGCATGTGTCACAATGGCTTCGTGAGTGGTCATAACACTAGAAATGGAGAGGGAAGATCAAAGCCAGGAGACATTTTAAATAACTAGAAATAATCCAGTGACTAGAGAGATCTGGCCATCATTCATATAGAGATGGCAGTTAAACCCATGAGAGTTATAGGAGATAATCAAGTGAGAGAATAAAGCTAGGGAAAGGACATCAAATGTAAAATTTGGAATCACCTAGGCAATGTTGACATGCCTCCATGCGGACAAGGAAATGAATGGAGAAAGAGAAAGTCGGAGGGAAAGGGTAGAACCTTGGAGGACACTCCTAGTTCAGGGGAGGACATCGCAAAAATACTGTGAATGAGACAGTATTGCCTTATTTTACGATGGAAAAGCTGAGGTTGTGGAGGTAGAGTGACGAAGCAGATGCCGAGTCCGCTGAAGTTCTTTCATATTCCACATGGTGTCCACTTCCCATAGTCTCAGGGGTTTATATGGGAAGGGGATTTTAAAGGAGGGGAGGGTATCTCGGATGGCGCAGGGAGAGAACCAGGGCTGCCCCCGCATATAGTAAGTCTAAAATGGCATCATTGTTTTCAGTAGACTTCCATTGAACAATAGTGAAATTACTATAGCATAGCCAGCATTTGTCTTCTATTGTGCAGAGCCTTAGTCTTTGAAGTATCTGCATTTTTTCAATTTAGTTCTCACCAGGTGATGACTCTAGCCTTGCAGCCTTAGCTTAATCTCCCCTGGGAGTGAAACCAAGAAGGAAGTTGATAATTAGGTTCAATGTCTGCAAGCCTGATTTTAATTCAAATAATTGCCGGGAGGAAGTGTTCTGTGCCAAACAGGATTACAGTGGTACAAAGTAAAAGAAACCTATTTAGCAGAATACTAGAAGCCAGTTTCTGAAATGGTGCATTGCCATTCCTTATCTACAAAACTCCAAGACAGCCAGCCATCAGCAAGGAGCAGCAAGGCGCGTAGTGCATTGCACCTCCAGAATTGCCTTTCACGGTTTATGAGCCACCTTCCAGGTGAGACAAGGTGTGCTTCAGCACTTGCCGCCACTTTTTTCTTTGAGTTATTTGGCAAACACAAGTTATTCTCTATATATCTGGTCTAACATTGCTGCTTTCTGTTTGGACCCTAAGTCTAGGATTCCAGACAAGACAGAATCTGTACGCACCAGGAAACCATGATTCCCAGACGTTCTCAGAGCCACTTTGACTTTTCCGTTTTTCCTGGAAGAAAGCAGCCTCGTCTCTGGAGTCTGCCTGCTTAAGTCAGTGGCATGAGTGTTTGACAGTCTGGTAAGGGGAGGGTGAACTCCCCTGGCTGGCCTCTGTCTTCTGAATCCAAACCTCACACTTATGGGAACACTCTGAATGGCACATTGATTTCATAAAGGAGAATGTACTAAGCAGAAAGTGTAAGGGACAACCACTGTCCCCAACCACTGTTGACTTTTTTAATCTCGAAATGCCAAGTACATGATTATGCAGGGAGTATAAAGAAAGTGACTCTCTGTACATTCAACAAGTTGATTCAGAATGTGCTTTGCTCACCCGAAAGGCTGGGAGTTGGAAACAGAAACATTTATATTGTGAATGATGTTGCTTGTTAATTCCAAAGCCTTGTTTTCTGGATGCCTCATTCCTTTTTAGAAATACACCAACACCTAAAGTAGTGTAATAGCTACCTCAACTATGTCCAGTAGAATAACAGCAAAGCAGGGTCATTTTGTGAGTAGCAAGAGCCAAAACATTCCATTTAAAGCTACATGATATTGAGTTGTCACCATGGCTTTTTAAGTCTAATACCAGCCAGTATTATAGATCAGATAATGCTAGTGAATAAAATGATCGTTGTTCCTAGCACCGCAGGCTGACGACTCTTGGAATGCGAATGTCTGGACTGGTTACGGATGCTTCAGTATGGCACACCGTGAGGTTTTAGACATTTGTAGATGTCTGCTGCCTCCGTGGATTAGAAAATAAGGAGATACACCAGTGACAAAATACCCTCCCGTACAAGAGAAAGGGACATTTGATCACCTTTACTTTTCAACCTTACAGATTATCCAGAAGGTTCATCATCTCTTGCGGTGGAAACGGAAACGTAGCAGTGTTCGCATTTCCTGCATCTCTGAGACAGGTCAGTGTTCTGAGGGGCAGTCTTGTCGGGAATACTTGAAAAGGAATCAGTTCTCACCCCGGCGAATAAGATGTTCAAATCTTCACTCTTGCGCTATTCACAAAAGCAGAAGTTCTAGACCTAATTTCCTTGTGTGATGTACTTTAAAAGATGCTTTAATCCCTGTGAACTCACACGATTCACTTGGGCTAAAAGACCCCCCAGGTACCCAGAGCAGCCAAACATCCCGGTCAGGTTATGTGCTTTCATACTATGAATTATAAACCTCGTCCTGGGGCCTTTAAGGTCTCTGAAACAATACAGATTATGAACAGGTTCTCTTTGCCTGACTTTATGATGTCAGTGAATGAGCCACTCTTACCACTCACAGGCAAAAAGCACCATCCTGCACTCCAGTTCTCCCATAACGCTACTAATTTGTTCATCATGGGCTGTCAGCCATACTCATGCGATTCTCCTTGACCTAGTGTAAAGCTAAACAGACCTCCCTGTGCAACAGTCACAGGTAAATAAATGCAGTGTAATTCTATATTAAAGGAGAATTTTAGTAATAGAAATACCGTGGAGTTCAAAGCTCTGATCTGATAAGCCTTCTACTTTTATTCCCATGGAAAAGCTAGCAATTATTCGGAAGCCTATCAATCTGTTTATGTGCTCTTAGGTCTTCACATTTTGCCCTTAGAAAACCGTGCTGTGTCCCAGTATAGATACTGGTATATGCCAGCCACGTTGCCGTGTACTTGATGTATGTAATCTCATTTAATCCTCACAGCAACTCTGTGAGGTGAATGTTATCATTCCCCTTTACTTATGAGAAAACTCAAGTCCAGAGAGGTTAAACCACCTATCCAGCTAGTAAGCAAATACCCTGAATTGCAACCCAGGTCTGTCTGACCTCAGAGCATCCTCTTACCCGCTATGGCACTACATTTAACAACCTGACTTAGACTACTTACCGTGCACCTTCACTTCAAATCAAGGGTTAAAAAGGGGGAAGGTTTAAACATGTCTTCTTTTCCAAAGCTTGATGAAATATTTGATGTTCAAGTGAGACAACTTGTACAATACTAGCATCTGGATGTCTGTTATCCATGGTGTATGCCATTTTCATTTTCTTATCTCAGCATTTTACTCTGGGTATTCTGTGAAATACTAGTACTTCGATATGTCAACAGATGTTAAGGGGAATAAACTTCCCTGGTGAAGCAAATGTGGGGAACTCTGTATAAGCAAAATTAGAGAGTTGTCTTCACCATAGGAACTTTCAAGTCTTTCACTACACAGATGAGTTTCGTGACTCTGAGCGGAGGATGTAGTATCCTCTGAACTTATTTGGCTGAGCTTATTTTCTTTGTGTAGATCACAGAACCCTCACTGTCTTTAGTATAGTATTTATCAGGACTTATAATATGCTGAGGCATTTTGTGAATCTCCAAAAATGGAATAAGTTTTTCACAAACTTGCAAGACTGTACACTCCCTTTTTTTCAGAATATCTCAAGTAAATATTAAATCATAAAAGATATTTTGATATGATTTCCTAGATAAGCAAAATTGCTTATAAGCCAGCTTTTCCCAGGGTACTCTGTTAAAATAAAGTAACTGATTCATTTTGTTAGAACTGCAGTCTTATTCTGATAATAATAGAAAAGTGTTTGGGAACATAGGAGGGAGAGTGGGAGGAACGTTTCAAAACTTACCAAGGCATGAAGGATTTTTAATGCATACAGATAATTGCTAAGTGATGTTCGTAAAAGCTCTTAAAAAAACACCCTGAATGTCTACCAATAAAATAATAGTTGAATAACTTATGTATGTCAATTATTAGATATTTGACACATATTTTCTTTTTTAAAGTTTTAAAAATTAAAGTATGAAGGATAAAGTGAATGTCCATCTATTTGCAACTTAGAATTAACAAATGCTAACATAGTTTTTCATGTTGTGTCAAATTTTTGTATATAAATTATCGCTATAATTTTTATACAAAAAGCACTGATTCTAGATGGTATTTTCTTTAAAATGAAAATACAGACTTGGAGAAACATTTGTAAAATATATGCCATGCAAAATTTAACATCCTTAATGTAGAAAGATCTTGCAAATCAGCAAAATAAGGAAAAACACAAGTTAGAAAATGAGTGACGTTGCAAACAATGAACAAAATAAAAGTTAAAATGAAGAATAAGCATGAAAGTTGTTTAACTTTACTACAAATACATGCAAATTAAAATAACCCAAAAATATAAATTTTTGTCTACTGAAGCAGCCAGTGTTTTTATAATTTATAGTACCAAGTATTGGCAAGGACATGTTGAAACGGGTGCTCTTATATACCGCTGCTGTAAGGTGAAATTCATAAAGCATTTTCTGAGGGCAGTTTGGTAGCACATATAAAAACCTTAAAATATTCATACAACTTTATCTGATAAGTATTTTAGGAATGTATCTTAATGAAATGATCAGAGATCTGAGCAACTATTAACCATCAATTAATTATAATAGCAGAAAAATTAAAAAGAAAACTAAATATCTAACAATAGAGGAATGGTGAAATAAATTGCTACATCATTATGCTGAAATACTGTGTACCATTGAAAGGAATTATTCTGAAGGATAATTAATAAGGTTATGTGAAAAATCTGTATGTGTACTTTAATTTTAAAAGTACATTTTACCAGCTTTATTGAGATAACTCACCATACACTTCCACCACTTAAAGTGTACAATTCAGTGGTTTTTCAGGATATTCACATAGTTGTGCAACTATAAGCATAATCAAGTTTAGAATATTTTCATTACCTCGAAAAGAAACCTCATTCTCAATTCCTCCACTCTCACCTCTAGGCAACCACCAATCTACTTTTTGTTTCTATAAATTTGCTTATTCTGGGTATTCTGTATAATCCGTGATTCCATGGATGACACAATATGTTGTCTTTTGGGAGAAAATATTGGCAAATCAAGTATCTTATAAGTGACTTGTATGCAGAATATAAAAAGAAGTCTGATAATTTTATAATAAAAAGAAAATTCAGATTTTTAAATGGGCAAAGGATATGAATAGACATTTCTCCATATACAAATGATCAGCAAGCACATGAAAAAGATGCTTAACATCACTAGCCATTAGGAAGATGCAAATTAAAGCCACAAGGAGATTCCTTTACATCCATACTAAAATGGATAAAACTTTTTTAAAATAGTGACAACCCCAAGTCCTAGCAAAGATGCAGAACAATTGGAATCCTCATACATTTCTGGTGGGAATGCAAAATAACACAGGAACTGTGGAAAACACTTCGGTGGGGATAAATTTTCTGATAAAATTAAACATACACTTACTATATGACCCAGTAATCCCAGTCCTGAGTATTTTCCCTAAAAAAATTAAAACTTGTGTTCACACAAAAATGTATATGAATGTTTATAGCAGCCTTATTCCTAATACCCAGGAGAACAAATGTCCTTCAACAGTTGAAGGGGTAAAGCAACTACATTACTCCAGAGTCAAAAGGAATTAACAAGCAATTCTTGCAGCAACATAGATGAAGCTAAAACGCATTATACTAAGTGGAAAAAAAACCCAGTCTCAAAAGGCTGTGTACTGTCTGCTTCCATTTGTATGACATTCTGTGGCATTTGTATGTGTATTCTATTCTGCTGTATGACATTTTGGAGGAGACAAATAGGTAGGAGAGAAAACCGATCAGTACCCAGGGTAAAGGCGCAGGGGATGTTCTGCATTCCGAGATAGTGGTCACAAGGATGTATGCGTGTGCAAAAGCTCACAGAACTGTACATCAAGTCAAAGTGAATTTGGCTGTGTGTAAATTTAAACATGGTTTTAATAAGCGAAGTTTAAAAGCCTCTCATGTTTCTCACTTCCTACCCTAACGCCAGGTCTCCTCTTTTCCGTGCTCCAGACCTGAATAACCAAGTGCCTTTCGACTTTACTCACCTACAAATCTATTTCCTGTTTTGTTCCCTTTCCGTCACCCCCCCCACACTCACATTGAATTCATCACCAAGGGGTGTTGGTTGTACTTCCTAAATATCTGCAGAAGCTGTGCACTTTTCTCTATCCTGAAAATTGGATAGAATCTTAATATTGGACAGCAGCGAATTGATAACAATAAAACCTTGATATAATGGAAAGTTACTTCTGGCATTACAAAAACGCAGAATTCAAAACAATACAATATACTCCCAATATTTAAAAAAGTTTTTTCTCTTTTCTATTATGTTTAATATATTTTCAAAATGATTCAGTTTTTTTCATTTATAATCATTTTCTTAGAATTCTAGAATCAAAATTACTGGTATGAACTTTTAAAGACACTTAATACATATGCCAAATTGTTTTCCAAAAAGTCGATACTAATAATAGCTACCTGAGTGCCTACTAGACGCTAAATGTTGTTTTAGATATATTTTATTATGTTTATTCTATGGACGAAGAAACTAAAGTCTATTGATGTTGTTCGTACAGAGCAGCAAACCTTGAATTCAAATTCAGAATTGCCCAGTTTCAAAGCTCATGCTATTTCTATGTGATTTTTAAAAATAAATAAAGTTTTATTATCAAATTATTATATATTTACTGGAGAGAATGTGGAAAATACAAGTAGAAAATGAAAATAAATTACCCATGAACCCACCACTTAACAACAGTTTAGTGTATCTCCTCAGGCTTTTGTTCCGGATACAATTTCTGATTTAAAAATAATTCCAACTATATATATAATTTTGCATCCTGCTTTTATTACTTAATATATTTTAATGCTGACTCATATTCTTTATAAATGTAATTTTCACACTTGGATATTACTGTCAATAAATGTTACCATGTCGATATTTACCGTTGTTCAGCTCACATGTGAATTTCTTCTTTTTATTTCCAGGACCCTCTCTCTCCCATGAAGCTGACAGAGTTCAATGTTGGGAACCATTTTAATCTTCAAAATAAGTCACCATGGCAGATTGAAAGCTTCACAATTTGAAAGCATTCCATCAAATACTTGCTATGCAGGTTAATGTTTCAGGACTTTACAAGTCATTTAAAGTATTCATCGTATCTATGGGGACTCTGTGGCATTGAGCAGAATCAGACTGCAGACCACATTTGCTGCTTGGGTGCCTGTGCATTTACAAGCACGCATATGTGTAGCGTATTTACATAAAATCCTGCTGTGGTATTATGAAAATCTGGTTAAAAAATCTGAGGTTTTTATGCAATCACGGTTCTTCCCTAAATAGCCATTTAAATATATGCTGAGCTGTGAACATCATGCCTGTATCAGGCACCTAAAATTCAAGAGATTCGACACATTGTGATCAAGGTGCTCAGATTGGGACTGAATAACAATGAAATGTAAAACCTGTTCTGTCATGGAAGTGTGCTATTCCTGAAATTATCACAGCTAATAGGGAAGATCAGATCAGATCAGATTTCTACTTTATTAAATATAACTGGTGTTTGAAATGGCAGCCTATGGTAAAATTCTCTAATAACTTCCTTCTTTTCTCTGCTACCTAGCTTTCTTTTAGTCCTTATGAATTACTGTTATGGTGCAAGAAAAACTATAAGCCTGAGTTATGGAGTTATGGACCACAGATTTAATTTAAGAATTTAAGGGTGATATTCAGGTTTCATCACCATATCATTCGTAAGGGTAAAGTTTCACTGCTGAAATTAGCCCAAAGATTAGCATGAAAGTCCTGTGTTTTCACAGCAGGGTTAGTATACAGATAGTGATATGTCACCCAATAGTAATATGTCAATCCTTTCTTCCTTTCTTTCTTTTTTTTTTTTGGTTTCAGTGGTAGCTTAGCCATTAAGATGATTTACATCCATTTCTCCATTTATTTGTAATCAGTCTTTCTTTTAGTCCTAGTGCCTGAATCAATGAGTATGCACACTAATGCTGCTTTTTAATAATGATGATACCTAGGAGTATTGATGGTTTTCATTTCTCAGCCAGTGCCCTAGTGTCCAGCTGTCGACAATTTACAGAGATTGGTGAAAGTTCGAGACATCTTACAGATATCAAGTAGTTGAGCTACTAGAGGGAGGTTAGGGTTACAGATTATTCTCCCTAAAACCTTTTTGAGTAGAAAAGAATTGCCTGCCATAAACAGTGCAGTGTTTGAGCCCCTGTGGAGCTGAGAAAGTGAGGAATCCAGCTACTTAAAGCAACAAAACACCTGTTCATTGAGCTCCTCTAGGTAATGTTGGTGAAGGGAAGACTTAGCATCAATTAAATGGATTGTGGCCAGCATTTAATTTGAGAGAACACTAGGCATGACTAAATCGTTCAGTGCTAGGGACTGTTTCTGAAGCTCAGATACTACGAAGCAGCCGAAAAGACTGTGCATACCGGGTTTCACAATGAAATCGTATATGTTCCGATGGAAAGTTTTCCCCTTCCTCTCTCCGTCCAAAATGCTCTCTCGTTTAGGTTTCTCTTGAAAGTTTATTTGGCTATTCACGTGGTCTTATGATGGACAAGACCGGCCTTCTATTCACACAGAGATGCACCTTTCCCTAAAGGCAAGGCCATTACTGAGTCCACAGTCAGTGGACCTCGACACAATCTTTCCCCTACCCATCTGTCATCTTCTGCCAAGGGTTTCGGCAGAGTAGCTGCCAAGTATAATTCAAAGTCAGAAAGGAATCGAGAACTTCTTTGATGCAGGGAGCGGAACCAGCACTCAGCACTCAGAGACATGGGCCCATAAAAGACTGTGTCATCAGGACAGTACAGGGAAGTACCAGAAGGGTCAGGGTCAGGAGCGCTGTAACGCGACGCTGACTGTTTAATGCTCTACAGACTCACACTGTCTTCAAAAGGCCAAATAAATCAGTGTTTTAGCCGGAGGCTTGGTTCAAAAGACATTCTGTGTCTGTCAGAGGCATAGAAGGCATCCAACAAGATGCTTCGACCCTTCCAAAAGTCCCATGTTCTTAGAAAATTCCTGAGCTCCATCGCAGCAATAGACAGCTGCATTTCTTTAACTGTAGCCAGAATGTGCCACGTTAAATGGCAGTCTTTTGCACGCAGGTGTCACGTAATGTAGTAATGAACTGGTTGGTGGCTCCTAATGGCATGCAACCCGGGACTCCTGACTTCCCCAAAAGGGCTAGGGCTTGTCCAGCAGTGTTCAAAACTGTTAAATGTGTTCTTTGTAGTAGCCTTGCGTATGGCCATCAGCAGAATGAGTTAAAACAGACAATGAATGCAACGTATCAGGAAACAGATCCTTAGTAGGGCATGGCATGAAAGTTAAAAAACAGAAAAAACAATAAGATGCATTCGAGGGATACTTGCTGTGACCCTGCTGGCTAAATCAGCAAAGAGACAGTAGAAAAGCTGGTACTGGGTCTTGGTAACATACAATATGTACTGGAGAGCCTGAGAAAGAAAGGCATTCAGGACCTCAGCTTAAAATTAAGCTCAAGTTGCCAATTTGCTACAAATCCTTTTTTCCCTACCAACTGTTCAAAGTGATTATATATAGTATTCTTAAAAACATACATCTTCCTACAGAATACTCCAGGTACTGACCAACTTTATCTTCCTATGTTCTTTATTAAAAGCATATGCATAAAGTTGTCGTTTCCTTTATATATTATAGTTGTGTTAAACAATGTTGGCAAAGCCTCAAGTTTCGGGCCACTTTGATGAAAGTTTCTGTTTATCATTTCATGGGCGTCTGGTGGGCTTTATTCACTCCTCTGTTCAGTGGTATGTTAGGTACGAAGACTCCCATGTAACATCTTTTCCTAACACTTCTCCCCTTCCTGTGCTCAGTATTTCTCTTATATTCCAACATGGATGTGAGTTGAGAAATTAGCCACCAATGGCTTTTTGAGAAAAAGTTGACTAGTTTAATGGCACTTAATTTTTTCTAGATAAAAAAGGGCATAAAAGAAGAGAACTTTATACATTTGACCTTAGGCAAAAGGCCAAGAAGTGAAGAGAAGAGACCTTTATAAAAGAATAGAGTAGAGGTTACTAAGGAAATTCAAAGCATAGATGTTTAAAAGTAAACTTTATAGCTATAGCTATACGTGTACTAGTTTACACAGGAATGTGTAAACATGTTGACATGCCTTTTCTTGTTAAAAACAGCAAAATTTTCAAATTAATTTTCTAATCATGTGCCAGGACATTGAAAAAGTTGTCAGTTTCTTCTTTGAATATTAAAATATTTATTCCCACCCAGTAGCATAATATTTCAATATTTAGATTTCCAACTCTACAGGGGTGGAAAATTTGATAGTAAAAAGCACGTTTTAAGCAAACTTCTTAAAAAGTATTTGAATATATTTATGATTTTAAAAGAAAATTTCCTCATAAATCTTAACTGGAATACTTAAAGTTTGCAAGTTAGCACAGTACCAAACCCAGAACTTCACAATGTTGGCAAACTCTAAACTGGCTGTAGCATATAAGAATTTCAATGACATTTGTGACAACACGGATGGACCTGGAGGATATTATGCCAGGTGAGATAAGTCAGAGAGAGAAAGACAAATATCATATGACCTCATATGTGTAATCGATAAAACAAAATAAACAAATAAAACAGAAACAGACTCATAGGAACAAAATACAATTGATGGTTGCCAGAGGCAGGGGTGGAGGGATGAGTGAAAAAGGTAAAGGGGAATATAGCCAATAATAATGTGATAACTTTTCATGGTGACAGGTGGTTACTAGATTTAGTGCGGTGATCGCATCATAAAATATAGAAATGTTGAATCATAATGTACACCTGCAACCAATATAATATTGTAGGTAGGCAAGTATACTTAAATTAAAAAAGCAAATGAGACAACTACAAAAAATAATTTCAATGAAAATAACGTACAATTCACTGTACAAGGAAAGCAAAACTTTTGTTCTTGGAAAAGTAAAGAATGTACGTTATTAATTAGTGAAAATTTGTCATTAAGTTATACTCACCAATTCATTGTCATACCGTACATAAATTACCTTGGACAATTAGAAAGCACTTATTAAATATGGTTCAGAGGGACTGAATACAAATGAAAATCTGAAGTTGCTTCTGAATCACAAGAGTCTGTGTCAGAACTAGTGGGTGCTGAGGGTTGAAAGTTCTGTGAGATGTAAAATATCAAAGGGGGACCCTGAGGGAAATAAGCCAAGATGAGATAGGAAACATTAACATTTTAATCCCCTTTGCACTTATTATTTCCTTTAAACTTTGAGGCTTTCCATTTCAATCTATTAAATTTGTAATGTTGTTGAGGGTAAAATTAATTTACGTCTTCTAGGTCTAGCCTTTGAGCTCGCTGATCCAGAAACAACTTCAGATTTGCATTTCTGTCACTGCATCTAATTATCTAAACAGAAACACCTGGAGCATCTATTTTTTTTTATTAAAAATTATTGAGGTGACATTGATCAACAAAATCTAGTAAATCCTGAGTGTACAATGGAGCATCTTTTTCTCAACATTATTTTTAAATATTTTCATGTCATGAAATTAAGAAGTTTTCTTTTTATTCACCTAAAAGTTTTGAATAATCTCGGTTCAACCAGTCATCAGATTCATATGGCTCTTGTCAAAGGGTGTAGACACTACGACCCCAGGTGATGAATGAAACGTATTTGGGTGGGGTATGCCTTTATGTCTCTTGGGTGCATACCCAGGAGTGGCATTATTGGATCATGTCACTTTATGTTAAACAGTTTGAGGAAATGCCGAACTGTTTCCTAAAGCAAATGCTTCATTGCACATTCCCACCAGCAGTATATGAGGGTTCATTTCTTTTCACATTCTTGCAAAAATTTCTTAATGATTTGTCTTTTTTATTATAGCCATCCTAATGGATGTGAAGAACTATCTCTTTGTGTTTCTTTTATTAAAAGTATAGTTGGCATACGGTAGTATATTAGTTACAAGGGCATGACATAGTGATTAGACATTTAAATTTTATGAAGTGATCACCCTGATAACTGTAGTAACCCTGTGTCACCATGCAACACCATCACACTATCACTGACTACATTCCCCTTGAAATCTTTCTGTTGCTACCCAATCTAGCTTTTAAATCTACGTCTTCATGATCTCATTGCCATCATCTATCACTTTGTAAACATTATTGACAATAAAGAAAAGGGGGGATCGATAGGAAGGAAGGGAAAGAGGGAACTTGTTTGAACTCATTAGAGGTGGGTTTAAACCAGGAAGCCTAAACTTTATTTTGGTCATGCACGCCTTTGAAAATCTAAAGACAGCCACGGACACCTCCACGTAAAAATACACACACACACAGAGAAAGTTTTACAATTTCAGAGGGTTTCCAGAGACTCTGAAATACATTCACATACCCTAGTTGAAACCTTAAATTGTGTCCCATCTTTCTAGAATCACCAAGTCAAATAAGTGAACCTATATGTGATAGTGTGTTACATTATCAAACTGGGCTACAGGTTACCAATTACGCGAAGCCCATTACTGAGCTTATGATATTTTCAGAATTTGCTATTTGCATAATCCTCTATCCTATTACCTGAGGCTTTGGAGCAGTTGGGTACGCAGCAGAATGGTTGTTGCTAAGGATATCGGAGAGATAGGCAGTGTACACAGCAGGTACTGTCTAGAATCCTCTCTTCAGACAACAGGAAACCAGATGCTTCTCATCAATTTAAAGAAGTTTTAAGATGACAGCTGTTCAGATATTTAGCTCATGTCAGTGTTATTTTTAGTATCATCGACATTGGTTTTTAAATGTCAGAAATGGGTTTTAAAGAGAATTTTCTAGTATAACTATTATGCTCCTTTTTATTCTCAAACTTGTCATTCATTGGATCTTGTAAGTTGTGTGCCTAAAGTTTTAATAGCTCTTTTAATGAATGAATGCTATGTGTCAGTGGCTCTTAAAGTGGAGCCCCTAAACCATCAAAAAGGAACATAAGAAACAATGTTTGGATTTCTGGGCCAGAAACAATTCATTTTGCCTATAGCCAGAGTAGAAAAGATTGGTAATTCACAGATTATAGGCTAGAGTGCTCACAAGGTTATACGTGGTGAGTAGGGGGAAAAAATTATGCCTAAAGGGTGCTCTGGACCTGATCAGCAAAGCTTAAAAATAAGCCTTATAAAGATCAGACTGTCTACAAGCAACTTCACTGTGTCCCAGAACAAAATTCAAGAATCTTAATCATAATAGAAATACCTACAACCCAAAATGATGAAATTTACTGTATCTGGCATTCAATAAAAAACTACCAAGCACTCAAAGGAGCAGTAAAATAAAGAAAACTTAGCGGTTAAAATAGGTCTGGAAGTGACAGACATAATAGAATTTGAAAGGAAAAATGTTAAAAGTTATTCTATCTAGATTTCATAGGTTCAAAAAGGTGCAAGAAAATATATGCATGTTAAGGAGAAACATGAAGGATATAAAAAGTGAAATAGAATTTAAAAAATGATAGAGATGAAAAATGTGCTGGATCGTATTAACAGCTGATTAGAAATCACAGAGAAATGAACTTGATCACAGAGCAAGTTTAGTTTAGGAACTATTTAAAATTAAATAGAAGAAAAAAGACTGAAATAGAATAGGTAAGCTACAAGCTGTGGTACAACTTTAAGCTGCTTAATATAAGTGTAATTATTAGTCCCAGAAGGAAGGGGGCAGAAAAACATTTTGAAGAAATAACGGTCAAAGGAGATAAAATTCCAGAATAGTGGTGTGAGGAGCACCATAGACACTATCTCCAGTAAAATAACCATAACTGGTAAAAATTATATTTTTTAAAAAAGCATTTGAAGTGTATGGAAATTTTCCTAAGCACACAGCAAATGAAGAAACAATGATTCAAGAATATTTACGAAATGTCATGATTAACAAAGTCTATGGCATTTGAAAAACCTGCTCCCTCCATTTACCCCCTCTCCAGCTCAGCATGTTACAAGCTCTGCCCAAATCCGGTACAGCTGAGAACACAGGGCTCCTCTCCCCACAGTTACCAGTGAAGGCCATGGTATCTTTCCTGGAGTGGCAGACCCACTAACCGTTTCTCATCCCATCCTCCAGTTCCACGTGCCAGAAACTCTATCCCAGGAAACAGCGGTTCAGAATTTGGGGACTCTTTATTAACAGTCCACAATTGTGGGACAGAAGTTCTACCCCAGGCAAGGCAGGCTGAGAATACCAGCGCCCTGATCACCCTCCCTCACACTTGCTCGTTCAACAAGGAGAGTTCAAGAAGACAGCTCGAGGAGAGGTCAGCTAAGACGACCATAGGTTACAAGCCCGAACAGTGCCCTGCTCATAAAGCAGGAGTTTCACTCTGAGAGACATGGATCACTTTCCAAGCCAACTGTCCTGGCGCAGTGGTGTAGAGATTTTACCTAAGGACAAGAGGCAGGATAAGGAACAGATAGCTCGATGTTCTCCCCAAGAGAACATGATTTATTTGGAACACAATGTAGAGTAATTCAAACCTGAGGGTGCTCTTAAAAGCAATGGAGATATTCATGGTAAGCAATTAAGAGGAGGCTATAACTTCATTAGAGAAACAAGCTAAGCCACAGGACAGGTAGATGTTTAACAGAGAAAATCATGGAAAGAGAGCAAACAAGAGCCTTCCTTGTGGTAGGAATAAATCTTAAAGACTGGCTTCAAAGACTACTGTTGTAAAAAAATCCCAAAATTTAGTTCGATCAGACTCTAGAGCAGTTCATGACTCAGGCCACTGTTTTAAAAAACAGAGCAATCGGTTACCAAAAAGAAAAATTCTTTTGGTATTATTTACTTGATTCTTCTTAAATTTATACAATGTAGAGTAAATGGACTTTCTAAAAATGTAGTATGTCTCTACATTTGTTCAGATAATCTTTTGTATTCCTTAGAAGAAATTTAGAGTTTTATTTATAAATATATTGCATGAATCTCGCTAAATTTATTCCTAGTTGTTTCAAAAAAAGGAGCAATCAAACAGAAATTAGTAGAGGCTAATAGTGGGGTATTATATTAAGTAGGGTATTACACAGAGCTTAACAGAGAAATAAGGGGAAAAGACAGTAAGAAAGAGATAGTCTAGCCAAGTCTCTAAAGTAAAAACATAAAAAATGCCAAAAAATCCCCTAAGGCAAGGTGGCCAGTACCTCCAAATTACTACATTATCAGAAATGCCCAATTTTCAATAAGAAATAATGAAACATGTAAAAAACATGAAGATATGACTAATATACGGGAGAGGGGAGAATCATAGTAACAGAAACTTCCTTTGAGAGGGCCTGGATGTCACACTTAGCAAAGATTTCAATGTAGCTACAACAAATATGATGAAAGAACGAAAAGAAACCATGATTAAAGCAATAAATGTATAATGACACTTAACAAAGAAAATCAATAGATGAAAATTTACCAGAAAGCAGGAAATTCTGTAATTGAAAACTACAATTGAAATGAAAAACTCACTGAGGTGACCAACAGTAGATTTGAGCTAGAAGATGATGGAGATGATTATGCAATCCAAAGAACAGAGAGAAAAAAATGAAGAAATATAAACAGAGAATCCAATAAATGTGTGACATCATTAAGTGTATCAACGTACATGTAATGGAAGTAGCACAAAAATTACCCAAAGAAATAATGGCTGAAAACTTGCCAAATTTAACGAAAAACAGTAAGTTAGGTATCCGACCATTCAATCAACTTCGAGTAAGAAAAATGCAGAGATACACACCCAGATAAAGTAAAAATTAGGAAATGAAAAGACGAAGAGAAAATTTAGAAAGTAGCAAGAGAATAATGACTCATCGTGTATAAGACAATCTCAATAACAGTAACCGTTTATTTCCATGTAGGCCCAAAGATAGAAGTATGATAAATTTGAAAGGCTGAAAGGAAAAAAAATTTCAAACAAGAATTTCAAATCTAGAAAACCTCTCTTTCAAAAATGAGAAAAACATCAGCAAAGTGCAGAATAAGTAACTGTAAAATTTTGTCCTTATAGAAACATTAAAAAAAAATCAGAAACTGTTAGGATTAACTTTCTCAAATTTGGATGACAGTCAATCTTGACAGCAACCAAGCGAACATTGACTCACAAAAGGAAATTCGAAAATGCTAGGAGGCTTCGTGGCGTTTTACTTGCCCTTGCCACGTGTCCACCCTCCTGGGTGTAGTGGCAGTCTTGAAGTGCTGGAAGATGACGTTTCCACTGCAGAATCCCGGTCTCTAGTTCCAGAGGGAGCAGAGCAGATCTACTTCCTCTAACCTGCCTGGGGGCAGCCCAAAGGATTGATGCAAGGCATTAGTCTCAGTTTTTCCAAACTTGGAACTCAGTCTGGAATAGTGGGCATTGCTGGAAAACAGTGTGGGGAGAAGTGAAAACCAACAAATGCTTGCATAAAAGATATGGTTCTGACAATATTCCACTTAAAGCCTGAGAGGAAAAGCCAAGATGTTTTGGAAAATTAGGACATATAAAAACACCCATGGATACAGGGGAATTTAGAAACTCATGTATGTGTCCAGGGGAAACACATGCTCAGAAAAGGCCTGAGAAGGTCTAAGCTTTCATCCTGGGCTTATCCTTGGGTCAGCGCAAGTCTCGTAAGTGTGAGAGGACTGCCCCAGCCCACAGCCAACATGCAAAAACTGGAAGAGGTGTGTGTGTTGGGGGGTGATTTTGTTTTTCATTTATATTTCTTATGTTTTCCCTAACTTTATCTTTAGATCCTGGCATTCAAGAAAATCTCTGTTAAAACATTAGATGAACATGAGTAAAAGTGAGAAACTTCACTGACCACACACAAGAAGGAATACAGTCTATACCAAATAGTTTGTAAAAGTCACTAAACATATAGTGAAAATTTATTAAATAATTAAAATATAACAGTGGAATAGAGAAAGGAAAATACATGAGGCACATAGAAAGTAAAAAGTAAAATGGCATCGTAAATCCAACCGTTATCAACATTTTAAAATAAAAAGTCACTAAACAAATGGACTACTACATCCTACAAAAACAAAACAAACAATGTCAGCAAACCACAATGCTACGAACTGAATTGTGCCCACTCAAGATCATATGCTGGGGCCTTAGTCCCTAGTTTAATGGTATTTTTTCATACTATATAGACATAATTTTTTTTAACAGTTTTTTTATTTAATTTCCCCCTCCCCCCTTCTCCCTCCCTTTTGGTAAGCAAGGCTGTCATTTAAAATAGAAGGACAGATAATGAGCTTCCCAGATTAAAAAAAAAGCTAAAGGAGTTCATCATCAGCAAGCCATATTACAGGAAATGTTAGAGGGACTTCTTCAAAAAGAAGAAAAAAGATAAAAAATATGAATAATAAAATTGCAATAATTACATTTCTATCAACCGTTACTTCAAATGTAAAAGGATTAAATGCTCCAAACAAAAGACAGGGTGGCTTAATGGGTAAGAAAACAAGACCCTTGCATATGCTGCCTAGGAGAGACTCACTTCAGATTGACATATACACACAGACTGAAAGTAAAAGGATGGAAAAGGATATTTCATGAAAATGGAAACAGCAATACCAAAAAGCTGGGGTTGCAATACTTTTTCCAGACAAAATAACTTGAAAAGGAAGACTGTAACAAGAAACAAAGAAGGACCCAGTGATCCCACTTCTGGGCATGTATTTTAAGAAACCCGAAACTTTAAAGGGACATGTGCGTCCATGTTGTTCACTGCAGCACTATTTACAGTAGCCGAGATATGGAAGCAACCTTGGTGTCCATCAATGGGTGACTGGATAGAGAAGAGGGAACACACACACACACACACACACACACACACACACACACACACACACAGGAATATCACTCAGCCATATAAAAGAATAAAATGTTGCCATCTGTGGCAACATGGGCGGACACAGAGGTATTGTGCTTAGTGGAGTAAGTCAGACAGAGAAAGACAAACGTCATATGTGGAATCTAGAGAACAGGATAAACAACAGAAACCAGCTCATTGATACGGAGAGCATTGTGATGGTTGTCAGATTGTGCAGTAGGGGGATATGAGGAGGGGGAGGGGATTAACAGGTATAAATTTGTAGTTACAAACTAGCACGGGGAAGTAGAGTATGGCATGGGGAATATAGTCAGTAGTATTGTAATAACCGGTGTATGTGTCAGACGGGTAATGGATTTATCGGGGTGATCACTTCGTAAGTTAAATGAATGTCTAATCACTGTGTTGTACACCCAAAACTAATATAATACTGTATAATACTGAAATATAATATAAAAAAATTTTAAGACATATAAAAAATAACAAAAGGACAGGTGTAAATCCTATTTTATCTGTAATCAAATGTACATGGATTAATAACAGCAGACTTATCAAAAACACGCAAGAAAAAGAGTGAAGTCAAGTCCTTACAGTACTGAAAGAAAAAATGCTGCCAACCTAGAATTCTACACCGGTGAATTGTCTTCCGAAAGAGGAGGTGAAATAGAGACTTACGCTGATACAAAAGCTAAAACCGTAAAAGAAGTTACATGGGCAGAAGGAAAATCATACCCCACGGAGATGTGGATTTACACCAAGAAACAGCACTAAAAATGGATAAATAAAAGTTACTTTTTTTCTTATTTCTTTTTACATCATTTTATGTCTCTTTAATAGCACAAAGGCTGTGGCAGGTTGGGGTTTAAGTTCTTATACATGCAACTGACTGTGATTAAGTTAAAGAAACCACTAAAAAATCAAATCATTATGCCTAATAAGCTATTCAAAGAGATAAAGTGGAATTGTAAATAATAATTAATCTAAAAGAAGGCAGAAAAAGAGGAAAATATGAATAAAGAAAAAATGGGCCTAATAAAAGGCAAGATGGTAGATTTAAAACCAAACAATAATCACAGTAAATTAAACATCCCAATTAAAAAGCAGACTGTCAAACTGAATAAAAATGCAAGATACAACTCTATAGGGTGCCTACCAGAAACCCAATTAAAATGAAAATAAAATGAAAGAACGAAATTATTAAAAACAGGAATGAGGAGCAGTATCATTAGATATTCTAAAGCTATTACATAGCTCACTCAGGATAAAATAGAGTACCTGAAGAGTCCTAGGTAGTATATATAATTATATCATATATATTTATTGCCTTAACTAGTAATTAAAACTTAGAAATCACCCATGTACAGTTTATTTTCAACACAGATATTTCAGTACATTTGTAAAAAAAAAAAAAGAAAAAGAAAACACAAATAGGTTAAAAGTAAAAGGATGAAAGAAGATATCTATCAAAATAAAAGCTGAAATATTTATGTTAACAACAGCCAAAGTAGATATCAGAACAAAGAATATTACGAGCGATAAACGGAGACATTTCATAATGATAAAGGCTCAATCTATCAAGAAGACCACCTAACGACAGAGCTTTACAACCCTTGAAGCAAAGATAGAACTGAAATGAGAAAGACAAATCAAAAATTTTAGTCAGAGATTTCAATTACCCCTCTCTTAATAATAGAACAAAAGGACAGAAAATCTCTAAAGAAATAGAAGACTTATTGATAGTGACCAACACTATCAACCAACTTAACCCAATTAACATTTATAGAGCAGTCCACCCAACGATACACATACTTTTCCAAAGCACAGGGAAGATTTTCCAAGAAAGGCTATATTCTGGACCATAATACAACTCTCAATAAATTTAAAAGGATTCAAATCATATGAAGTGTGTTCTCTTAATTAAATTAGGAATTAATACCAAAAAGGAATCTATAAAGCGTATAAATATTTGGAAATTAAACAACACTTGTAAATAACTCTCGATAGGAGAAATCAAAAGGGAAACGAGAAAGCATTTTGGCACATATCAGAATCTGTTGGATACAGCTAAATCAGTATTTGCAGGGGAATTTGTACCATTGAATCCTTATCTTATAAAAGAAGAAATGTCTGAAGTCAAAGCGTGGCCACCAGACCGGCAACATCAGCATCAACTGGGAACTCAGAAATGCATGTCCTCAGACCCTACTGCACACCTGCCAAATCAGATCCACATTCGGACTTTTGAGAAACACTTCCGTATACTGTCTGAGTGTCATTTTTATTGTGTTAATGTTTCTTTCTTCAATGAGGAATCTACATACCTTATACTGCCCTGACGTTCATGTCATTAAAAAGAATCTTGTTTTGAATAGTCTGTTATTTTGTGTGTCATTTACAGAATTTCCTGGCCCAAAGAGTCCCGCAAGATAGTAACATTACAAATAATGCCTCATTTGCTAAAAAGATCCAAATTTCAGAAGACATAGTTAAAATTTTTCTTGAAATCTGCAAGGGGATAGTGGACAGACACCAAAGGGAATGTGACCCCACTGAAATTTCCAGTGTTTACTGTAGGAATTCCCTCCACGTGGAAACCAAATGCAGGCAACTCCGCATCAAGTTAAGTGATGAAAAGGAACAGAGACACCTTAAATCCAAATGGCTGATAGTATGAAAATAATTCACTTAAAATATGGTTTTATACCTACACTTGAATATGAATCTGCATGATATTCTAGAAAGTCACTTCCAACAAAAGGTCGAAGCCCAAACATAAGCACTAAGTCAGAAGCACTGACTGTCCAACTAATTCCATGTGAAGCGGACCCTGTCTCCATCTCGTTTGCTGGCTGCCATCTTTCCTGGGACAAGGAGATAGAGATTTGGGCTTTCATGGGCTTCAGTTACAAGCTTCTGCTAATCAGGAATAAACAAAATCCACATTGTACTAAAGAGACTTAACTGACAAGTAGAGACGGTAATTTCAATAAGGACACGAAAGCAACATTTGCCGTGGGAGAATTATAATATGAGTAATCAATCTATCGATTAATCTCACTTCATGATGCGAGTCCTCGAACAGAAAGGGAAAGACACAGTGAGAGTCCTTCTAAAATTCCCAGACTGTGGCGGGAAACACGGCCCCTCCCATCGCACAGCCCCTCTCCTTCCTCGCCCCCTCTGCTGACTGTCACCAGCTCTGGCTCCTTCTAACACACCACCTTCTGCTCTCTTTCTTGTCCTGAAACAGAGGCCCACAGCAGTGGCCTCTGGGACTATGAGAGGAAAATGCATAAAGTCATCAGCCAGCAACCAGTTTGAGTGTTTTAGTATCAACGTAAAATGAGATCGGGGTTTGACGAGCAAGCTGTAGAATAGAAACTATGATTACTAAAATGATTTATCTTCCTTTTAGAAGCCTAAATACGAACACATAGATTTTAGGGACTTAAAAAATATATCATGGTATTTTTCCCATTCTACTATATCTACAGTTGACAAATATGTAAAATAATTTCCGAATCAAAGGCCTCTAGCAGAAAACATTCAAATTAAAAATCAAGCATTTTAATCTAATTATTAGCCATAAAACTGTCCTTCCCCCGGAAAAACCACCACCAGGTCCTTGCTGGGGCACTGATGGCATTAACAGTACTTAGCCCTCCCTTGTCAGCACCCAGACATCTCTGGGTCAATCTAAGCAGGTAAACGTTACAGTTTCCCCTGCAGGAAATGCCCCGACTTCTTTACCTACTTGGCAAGGCACTGACCAGAAATACAGAGGGTAGGAAATGAGCCAGGAAGAACATAATGGCTTGACTGAAGGGCTAACCAGATATCCAATTGAGTGAAGATTCTGGGAGAAAAGGTTTTTCATCCTCTCCGAGTTACCAGCATGTATAATGGAGGTAAGGAAAGAGTTGAGGAAGGTCACAACAGACCTGAACCTACATAAGTGAGACTCCCTAGAACTAAAAACTAACTAGCAGAATACAGCAGTGGGCCAAAGGACTGACTCCCATTGAGTTTTATTTGTGGCTGCAAGCAACCTCCAAACTGAGAGGTTCATAAACTAGGGAACAGCTTCGATGCACTGAAGGATCAGCAATTTGCATAAAGAACAGTATCAAAATATTTGCTGAGAGTTGTGTGTGTGTCGTTGTCAAATTTGGTGTCAACAGTCAAGAGATAGCCAAATAAAATAAATAAGCCTCAAATATTTCTTTTTAACTATACTCGCTTCTAAAAATTACAAAACATCTTTAACACAATCTTCTCTGCCATTCCTCAAGTGAATTAGTAAGACAGATAGAAACTCAAAACATCACTGTAACATTACACACGATAATGAATTTTCCTTCAGTGACTTAGTCTGTTCCAAAGTATTTCTGTCCAAAATGTGTTGGCGCAACAGGATGAACTTCGGTAGTTAAAATTGTGATGTCTGGAAACTCTTGAATGATTGATTTGGCACCTTCGAAAAATAAGACGAAGAAAATTGTTATTGCAGGATTTTTTGGTAACATCAGTTGCAGTTCAAGAATGTTATAGTCAGTCTCTAGGTCTCACATTGATCAAAGACAGAGAGCAACGACCTTTGGATACCTGGCCAGACTTGGATAATCTCGTATTAGTTTTTTTAATGTCTCATATCCGAAAAGCTTTGATAGTAGTCAGACTACATTCCTGCCCACTCATCCACCAATAAATTCTTAAATCAAATTGTTTTCTATCCCAGATTTGAAAAATATATTCAGCTATAGCCACCTTTCCCCCGAAGAGTCTCTTTTGTTTTACTTGAAAGGCAGTGGGAATAGAGAGGATATAGCTCTTTCTGAAAACAGGATCAAACATAAGATGGTTTTTCAACGGGAGCACAGGTGCAAGGACTTCTTTCGTAAGTCAGAGCAAGCTTGCTTTGTAGGAGTTAGTACTCCAGACTGGGCAGGGCAGGGCAGGGACTAGAGAAAGGGACTAACTTAGTACCCCACTCAAACTAAAAAGCCATAGCTAGGCTGCCACAGAACGTGACTTTTTCATCTCGAATGTCAAGCAATAGTATAGTCTTGTAATGTATACTATTAGACCCAATACACTTACTTTTCTACTCCCAAAGGCAGAAAACCCAATAATTATTTGATTATCTCAATGTTTACAATGCCACCTGTAATATGGAAGTGGATGACCAAGCAAATCACCCTTTGTCACCAGCGACATTTGACCTACGGGTAATTTTTTAAAATTATGAAACAGGAAAATAACCAATGGCCCACTGAACATAGCCCTCCCCAAGTGGACACACTGTGGCCTCTTCAGGGCTGGCCGAGGCTTGGGGCCTTTGGAAATGAGACCCCGTCCTAACTGTAAACCACGTATTTCTTTCTTTTCAATCATGAAACAAATGCAAATTCATTGTAGAACATTTGAAAAACATAAAAAAAAGCTCGAAAATAAAACAAATCACTTAGAACCTTACCATCCTGAGATAACCACTATGGTGTATTTTAGAACGAAAATTAAAACGACACTGTGCGTCTGTCTAGTCTCTCGTGCTGGGACAGACTTATTAGGTTCCTTAAGTCCAAGTCTGACTTTGGTGGTTATAATAGTCACAGCTTGCATTAGTCATCTCTCAACTGGCTGATGACGCTCAACACTATAATACTGCTATTTTTTTATCCTGCTCTTTTATATTTACCGCATAGTTTTTTGACGTCATCCCTGGCCCCCGTTACCGCCTCGCACTGAACTTACCGTGAGGTGTGGAGAACAGGCTGAGCAGGATGATAACACTGGGTTGGACTCCATGTTCTAGAAGAACCTTTACGGCTTCAATTACAGTATTTCCAGTGCCTAAAATCAAACGACAACCAAATGCATCACCGACTTTAACATCTGTCTCAAAATGTCTTTGATGTTTCTTGAAGTAAAGGCAGTGTAGTGATCTGACAGAAGATGCCACTAGGGAAAGCTTCATTTGAAGGCACCTGTTCTTTACCAAGGACGTTATTTTCAACAATGAACACGACACATGCACTTTGCAGTTTTCTAATGCGCAAGCCCTAAATTCATCCAGTATTTGAGATGTCAAATTTAACACATGGCCTCCACCCCCAACCCCGGCAGATCACGCCGTGTGTGAGATCTGACTAAGCTTTGGACACGGAACAGAAGAGAAAACGTATCATCTGCAGAGGGGACGAATCCTTGAGAAAATGAGGCTGTAGCTCATTGGGCAGAGAGGGGACATATTTCACTAGATTTTCAGTGTTACATGTTTTGCCTCATTAGATCCTTTGCTTCTACGTGTTCATTTTCAGAAGAGGCGCTTTGGCGCTCATAGAGTTTGGCTAATGCATACTCTGTTATCACAAAGTAAAAACCTCCAGTGAAGTGCCCAGGGCGACTCCAAATCTGACAAAAACACATGTGGAAACAGTTTTTGCCTTCACTCAAGCCACTCACTGAGAATTGGATACATCAGAAGGACTTTTCTCCTGTAAATGTCTGGAGGGAACTTGGCATAATATACTTTGGCTCTCTGTGTCTCCTCATCGCTCTGAATCAGGATCTTCCCAATCCGTATGGATCGACAGCAGTCCCGTAAACCCTGCTCCATCGCCTCACCTTGGAGAAGGAAATAAAAAAGGCAAAAAGGGTGAGGGGGCGATCGAGTGAAAGAAAGCCCAAGAACAGGCCAAAGGACATCGTCGAGATGGAGGTGACTCTTACGCTAACAGGTTTCCTTTTGAAATGTTCCTATTCCATACTTCATGCAGGTCAACGCAACTAGGTTCCAGGCAGGGCGATGAAACTCTAGGGTAAGCCAGTTTCACTGCTGGCTTGCAGCTTTTGCAGCTGTCACGCTTCCATAATTACAGGAAATAAAGTGTTTGGCTAAGCCGAGCTTTTCGTATTATTTTAAGAGCGCCTTCCAAGCGAATAAAGCTGTTACTTTCGTCTGAAAAAATATAAAGCGTTACGGAGGAGTGGGGGCTACAGGCCGAAGGACCTCCTGTCAGACGCAGGTGGCGTCAGGAGACAGCGCTGAGCCCCGGCGTGGCTTCGGTGGCAGAAGTTTCACGGGCAAATAGTGAAAAAATACCGCATCGTTCCCTCTCCCCGCAGAGGACACGGCCGGCAGCACCGCCCCGACCCCGGTTTCTGGACACAGAAGTACTTTTGAGTGTGAATTCTTTTAAGGAAGTGTTGGCCCAAAGTCAGTCGTCCTCATACGACCTTCGAGATTTTAGGCCACATCAGAAATCTACTTGTACAATTATTTACTTAACAGTTTTCTTTAAATTGTGTATTTCGGGCAGGAACTGGACTGGAACAGAAGAAACTGTGCCTTAAAAGCCTATCTACTTTGTCGTCATCAGCTTTAAAAGGTTGAACAACATCGTCCTAAAAATCCTATCGCTGTCGAAGAGCTACTGTCTAACACAAAGGGTGCTTAGAGCTCCTGTTTGTTCATGAACTTCACAGTCAGAGGAAAAGAGGGAATGCTTATATGTTTTAAAAAATAATCCATCTGTTTCCAGTGCAAGGAAGTGGGGCTTCCACTGTACTGTGGATCCTGTGCCAAAAAAAAAAAGAATTCATCGCGTAGCTCAATGGACATAATCGTCCCCATGTAACAGGTGTGGCTTCTAACTACACCCCGTGGTTTTGCCGCACAGAGGCTGGTTGAGAAGGGCGGTCGGTTGCACGCAAACACAAATCCAGCATTTATAGGACCAGTAGTTGGCAATGACCGTGAGTGCTTTTGCCTACGCGATCACGTACTCACCAAGTATAAAACTAAAAAAATTGAACAAGCCATTCGGTCCAGTTCCTGAGAGGGCAGGACTGTTCTGCACACATGCACGCACATGCGCGTGCACACACACACACACACACACAGAACAAATATTTCTCCAGCCACGCATTCCCAGTTCTGCAGGTCTGAAATTGTGCCACAGCCCATCACTGTTCAAGGTGCTCTATTCTCCCCGAGACAGCACCTCTGCATCCTCCCATCCTCCCCCACTGCCCCTGAAGCCCTTTGAATGCTGGCTTGCCCATGGGGACAGGCACCAGGAAAGATGCTCTGTGGTCAGAATCAGGCAAACTCAGCAACACACAGCCCTGATTTCGAGGCGCCCCGAGACCAGACAACATAGACGGCAACCGCTTCTGCGCACACAGACGGTCGTGGACCTACCGCTTCTCATGATGCTGACCCCGCAATTTCCCTTCTCAAATTTCACTCCTTCGTACTTGTACCCTGTTGAAGAAGAAAACCAAAGAATGTGTCTTTCATCACTGGACCAACCTACTGACTTGATAATGTGCCGACGGTTTAACGCCCTTGTCAGGAAACACTGTGTGACATCTTAGGTTCCCTGTGAAAACACAGAGAAGGGTCAAGGTTTTCCATAGCTATTTCTTAATTCTTCATAAGAAACCCGTGGAGATAATTGGTGCATGTGGACTTCATCAAGCAGGAACAGGACATGTGGTGGTATGATCTTCACAAACACATTCATCCAACTGAACTCAGAGGAGAATGCCCTAAACCGCAGAGCTGCGAACCGGCACCCTGCTGCGAGCCTCTTCCTCTGTCCCTGCTCACGAACCTCCATTCTGCCTCAAAAAGCAGAAGAGAGGCAGTGAAGAAGTTACCAAGATATATTCAACCCTTGGTTTCATCCTGAGCTTGTATCGGTTATGACACAGCAAGCTCAGCCCCCAATTTCCGTGAAGTGGACCTTTGAAAAGCACAGCTTCCATCGTTTACTTAAAAAACAAACAAATCAGAATTCCGAATCCCTGAAATACGGATCTTTGGCTGCTTTCTATTTGAGCAGAACAAAGCAATTCTCCAGTTCTCCTGTTTGGGGCTTTGTTTTTCTTTGTTCTCATCCTTGTACCTGGAGTTTCAGTGCGGCCCACCTGTTTGTTTTGTTAACGCCTGCAGCTTCCCCACAGAGGGGAGAGAAGCTGCCAGCAGGTCTTAACTCCATCCCGATGGGACCAGAAAGGCAACACCAGCATGCTGAAGAATACTGATTGACCTTTAACTTGAATCGACAAGCAAGCCATCGAGAAAAAGTCATCCATGTAAATTTCTTTACTAAATGTCTCTGGGTTTATTAAGTTGCTTAAAAGAACAGCTCCAACTAGACTCCTCAGCGTGCATACTGACTTACTGCTTTCTTTCCATCCCCCCCCCCCACAATTCAATCTGATTTTTTATGATGAAAATATAAGAGTAACAGCCCTGGTTACCTGTGGGGGTGGTGACCGTGCATTCTTTATATGGTAGCTGATTTAATCCCTCTTCCACAACAAGTCTGATCTAGAAAGTCAAAGAAAGAATAAGTTTAAAATCTGCTAAGAGTCTCCTGTTATAGCCTCAGGAGCTGAATATGAGGCAAAACTAAGTAACCACTAGGCAAAGATTTAGCGTATGGAGTAGGAAGGGGGCCCCATCACGTGTCAGATTCAGAGACAGATCCCAACGCCAGGCTGCTTGCTGCTAGGTGTGCGGACTTGGTCAGGGACAGAACTGCCAACAACAGGCTCAACTACCCCTTCTGATTCTCAGTCAGCCCAGGACAAGTGCAGCAAGTGACAAGAGTCATGGTGACACCTCGGAAGTAATATGCTCCTGATTACCCTGGAAACAGTGCCCAGAGGGCACTCCTCTGCCTCGCCTAGTACTTTGAAATTGTTAACTTTGATTCTTTTAAACAAGGCCCGAGATACTGCAAAGAAAGCCTGAAGCTCCTTAAGGAGGAAATAAATGAATTGATGAGGTGGAACCCATTTCCCGAGTTTGAATGCACTGGGGCATCTCAGCTGAAAAAAGAACAAAAGGTTCCTAATGAGCTCAATGTGCGGTAGGTAGAGAGGAAAGAACCCAGCAGACCTTCCAGAACAGGCTCCAGACACCAGGTGTGATGTTCCTTCCTCTGAGCACCTGGACCCTGCTATGAAACTGGCGGTGCTGAGCTGGCCGTGCGCACGTTCTCCGGTCAATATTACATTATTGACTGAGAATCGGGAACAGCAGGGAGAAACACCAGGCCCCACACTCTGTTATCACGACTCGATACCCTGTTCCATTAAGATGATCGATGCTCGATGGGCCAGCACTTTGTCAGCCCGCAGCGCCACAGAGCATCCAGGCCCCTCACGGATACTGTACTTGTGAGTGTGCACGCGCACTCGCCTCTAACCACCACTTCTGTGGCCGTGACTGTTTCCGATGAGCAAATGGCAAGGGAAGAAGAGGATCCTTTTCTTGAGAGAGCCTAGGTCCCCCCTAGTGACAGTCTTGTAGAGAGTATTACCTCCTGCCCACCTTCTGCAACCATGGGACAGAAATCTGCGTGTCTAAGCCTTATAGGACAGCGAAAACCATCAGGGGGTGGCTGAATAAACCTAAAGAATTTGAGAGCTGAGTGCCAGGGAAGCCGATCCTGATAAACTCAGGACAGAATTCATGTCAGCCAAAACAGACTAGAAATCCTCAACACTAGAACCCTAAATAGACGCTCTGCTGCCTCCCAATGTCGGGACCTGCACAGACAACCACGGAGGACAGAGGGGTCCCAAGCATCCCTTCGGGTGACTGAAGTCCCCGTCCTTATGATCTCATTTGACTAAGATATAGTGCCTGTCCTTTCAAGGGAGCATTTCACAACAACCATGGTCCTAACCCCTACTTTCCATACAAAAAGGGCATAAGGAAATCAGTGGAAAGAAGGGGAACCATTTCTGCCAGTGAACACCAAGACCTCTGTCTTCCCCGCAGCAGCCATTGACACAAGCTCCTTCCTCCTGGAACGCGTTCCTTTGGTTTGATAAAAGCTTCATGAGAGAATGACCATCGCTCCGGGAATGTCAGTTACGTTGATTTTGATGCAATCCAACGATTACTGCCCTTGCGAACTGAAATAACTGTAAATAGAAGTGGCCTCTGAATCAGGAATACTTAAAGCTCAAAGTAGAATAGGAGTCGTGTACGTTCTTTTGAAATACAGATTTTTTCTCGGGGAAAATCTAAATGAACATTAATAAGCCACTTTTCTCTCCTCCCCAAAACTGAATACTGACAACAGTATTTAGACTGTAAACTCCACAAGGGAGGGGCCACGACTGTACTCTGTATTTTATCTCCTCCCGCTGCAACCCTGCCTGGTACATGCCTGACTTACAGGAGTTCGACATGCGTTTCGTACATGAATGAATGCCAACGACCACGGCGGAAAATGCGCTGACCTCATTCCAAGCACTGAGCACACTTAGATATGAACACAAGCACGAAACACAGGGCTTACCCTGAAGACAACCCAATTTGGCCTGAGATCCTTTCAGACCATCGCACTGGCTAAGCAGAATTGAGCTTGGTCAATCCTTAACAGAAAGTCCCTGAGAAAAGCAGAGATGGTCCAACTGAATATTTCACGTGTGAGGACGGTACAGAAGAGAAGAGGCAAATAAATACCCCATGTAGACTATAAGAGAGTTATTTGTTTCTGTGCATCAGATGGATGCCATTCAGTAACTACTAGGTCTCCTTACGTGTTTGGTTTTCTTTTAATGTACTTCACATTTAAGGGTCGTCCATGACCAGGTTAGAGGCAGCAGCACCTGAGAACTACAGAGAATGAGGTCACAGGCAACGCTTCGAGGTGAAAGGCATTAAGACAAACGCTTCAATGCAAGAGTGGAAACAATGTGTCAGAAGTCTAGCGACATGATGGTTACTTGCCACAATCTCTCTCACCCCAGGATGCTCTAAACCAGAAAGTCCCTTTGCTTGCGATGACTCTATCACTAGGAACAGTAACGAAATGAAAATGGAAAGCCTCCACCTACCAAACGATCCGCAGAAAACATGAAGTCGCCTCTACTGGCTGTCCTAAAAAAAAAGAAGTACAAGTTTTAGTGTAGATTCGAGCCTTAAGGTAAAATATCACAATACACATAACAACACTGATATTAAGACCTATCATATACTAAAAGCTTAAAACTTTACATGTACAGACTATTACTGAGGCAAGATATTTTTCACTAGGGTATAGGAACCTAAATGGAATGACTTAGTAAACATTATTGAAAATATTTATTTGATAGCGACATTCGAGATATGAATCTCAGTCTCCCACGAGCTGCCCGAGCAAGCCCACGACTCCACATGAGAGCAAAGCTTAGCAGTAAGAAAGTCGGTTTCTCCCTCTGTTTCACCAAGAGAAGTGACCGGTTGACTTGGTCTCTAATCTTTTTTGGAATGAGAATGGTACAGGCCAATAAATCCTACAGTTTTGCCACTGCTTTTAAGAATGGATAACCCAATTTCTAAGACCTCTTTCCCAAAATATTGACTGATAATTTGTTCCTTTTGCCTGTTTTTCAATCAAATCTTTTGTTCCCTAGATATTTCTGCTATTTTCCCGTATATTCCTTTCTGGTCAATACTTTCATTTCCTGAGGAACCCAAGTGACTACAGTCTAGGGTTGCACCTCCCCACAAGCTGTTAAGCAGCCAAAAAGGGAATGTTAAAGCTGGCTTTTTTCTTGTACATAACAATCTAGCACTGTTCCTCCTCTTTCTCCCGTTCGGCTGAAACGGTTCACCCGAACAGGCTGATGTACCTAAAAATCCCCATCTGCTTCTCCGCGGCCGACCGAAGACAGACCCAAGAGCATCCAGGTGGCACATACAAGGATACAGCATCGCATGCACCGTTCATCATGGCTTTTTTTTTCAAGCTGCATTTACTTTCTTTGACAAGGAAAAACAATGAAATCTTCCGGATACAAATGGCATTAGGGCTCTTAGAGTGACCACAATCCTATCATATTACGGATATTCATGAAACCCAGGGCAAATCATAACAGACAAGATGTTTGACCGTAGCTTTTAGTTGAAAGTTTGCAATTAGCCCTCCTCAGGAGTCAGAGCTGCACAGGAGTTACCGGAGGGAGGAGAGAATTCAAATGTTCATCAAGCCACAATCAGGGGCTGCACCTGCTGGCCAGGGGGACCCTGCAGAACAAAGGGAGGTTTCTGCGGTGGGGGGTTGCTGACAGCCCACCCCACACCAGTGCAGGGAAACAGGAACCACGAGCTGTTCCCAGCGGCTAAAACCCTGGGTAAGCTGAGGATTGAGGCTGGGGACTGCGGCAGGCCGGCCCCTCCACAGTCCCGCCTTGTTACAGCACATGCTCTTCCCCTTCGTCACTGTGTCCAGATCACGGAGATGGGGAACGAAGGCTTTTAAACGTTCCCCCAACACTCAGCCCCCTACTCGCCCTCTTTCCACTCCCTGCGTCTGGGCGGAGACCATGCTCTGTGGACTGTTCTCCTTTTCCTAACAAACCTTCCCTTTGACTCTAACTTTGGCGCGTGTGTTGAATTCCATGCAGGGCTTGGTCTACCCCCACCGCTCCGGGACATTTGCCTGTCCCCATCAGGGTGGTGTCGGGTCCTGTAAAGCAGGTTTTACAACTCAGACTTTGCTTAAGATAATGGAAGAATGTAGCCTGTTAAGCATCAGATACATAGCTCTGCTCTTTTCTCTCTGCTTTTGAGATAATGTCCCCATCTCACAGTCCCAAGCTGTCTCAGACCTCTCACTCCATTCCTGACCACCAGCCATCATCACGCAGACCCGGCCACGATGCCGCCAGGAGGTGACCAAGTCAGATTCCTGGAGCTCGCCCAAAAGCTGAACCCTCAGCGTGGCCCACAGCCCCGAACACCTTACACAAAAATACTCGTCATTTTGCCCTTAAAAGCCCTGAATTTGAAGTCATCAGGGAGTCCGGGCCCATCTGCCTAGCTTTGTGCTCGCAAATCAAGCAGTTCCAAATTCCCCAGAGCTGAGCTGTCGCCCCCGGGGCGTGGGGGTGCGGGTGTGGGTGGGGAGGCCAGGCTCTTCCTGCTCTGCACTAGCACCCTTTACCTCTGCCAAAGGATCTTTACAACGTGCTTGTCAAGGAAGAAAAAGTCAGCGGACTACAAAAAATAAAAACACTGATGCCTACTGCCGTGTTTGCTAGACCTGTACAAAGCTGCCAGGTGGCCAGAACACAATTTTCAACAGGAAAGAAAAGTCTGAATTTATCTTAAAAAATATCCAGTAATGTATCTTGGCAACGACATCTGAAATATTCGTTTTTGATTTCTGGACAGTTATACATAAATTTGTCACATAGAAAAGTTATGTTAGTTTACGTGATTAGAGTTGACCAGATATGTTGTTTTATTTTTGGAATCAGACATTTTTAACACCTTTCACACACTCACCCAACATATCAGCTTCAGGTAACTTTTGCATAATAAACACCTGCTCTACATTCCAAAAAAGGTACACACTACGAGAACCTAATGTGAACTGTCATCTTTTGATAGCTTATTTGATTTCCAATGAAAGCATTCGCTGCTCCAAGTCACCCCACTACAAGCAGCAATTACTAACCTATCTCCTGCTGTTTCAGACACATTTCGGATCCATACTGTTTACTTCAAATCGGTTTCGAAATTAAATACAGCTAGAATACAATAATGTGGTTGCATTTTTGAAAAAGCGACAGCAGTCTTCACTATCCACATCTAAATCCATAACACTGTTCACACTAGAGTTTCCTAAAGCAGATATTTACTTGACAGATCAATCGAGTTCCACGTATTCTCTGAGCCCTTCCTTCGGGGCCACCATTGGACTAAATTTTTTAAGAAAGGTGTTTGAATGTAAACCAGACCCTGGTTTTTATTCATGCCACACACATGCTGTTTCAAATCATAACGCTAGTCTCTTCTGTCTCAAAATAACTGTTAAAAACGTCTCTCATACTAGGAACAAAGTTCTGAAAGACATTTTAATCCCACATAAAATTTCACGCAAAATTATTAAAAAGCAATAAATACACTGGTACATATCCCTGGAATATTCTAAAACATATCCAAAGGTCCAAATATCAAATATTTAAACAGTGAGATCCAGGCACTCATAATTCAGAGCATGGACACCTAATTAATGGTAAGCTGAGCATCTTTTGAATTGTACAAAACTCCAAACAGGATTAACAATGCAGACCTAACCATATCCGAGAATATACTTTTCTCCACAGTCCCCACAAACAAATATGTCACATTTCTGTAGCAACAAAATGAAAGCCAAGGTAGCCATTTTTAAAAATGACCTTCACAGTTTAACAACAAAAAAAATGAGGATCATACAAAAGCTAAATTGTCATTTTATTGTGGACTTGGTAAACCTAAGTTCGTACAGGTCTAGCAAACAGGGAAATAGGCTCAGGTTGGTTGGTTGGTTTGTTTTTTGTCATTCACTGACTTTCCCCATACTTAGGACAGTCTGTAAATCAGCTTAAAATTCCCAGAGGGGCTTGAGCAATATTTAAAAACATAGCAACCCCAAACCATGATGAAACCTTGACTCTCACTGACCTTTCTTTCAAACAGCTAATAGGCATTTACTTATCACCCGCACGGTATCGAAATATGAGGAAAGTTTTATACTGTTTAAAAATTAAGACTTCGTCTGAAGATCCTTCTTACTAGGCCTCAGTGTTGCTGTGGCTGCTACAGGGATTCCCTAGTTCTGGGAAGATACTGTTGACTTTAAATAGCCAAATATTTCTCCACCAAAATGGGTTTATTGGGAACAACAAACAATTGCAATTTGGAACATGCTGACTAAGGGTGAACCACGGCAAGTCCAGAGAACAAAGGTGAGGAACCTTTTCTTTTAGAAAAGGGGGTGCTCAGAGGGGCTGTTGTAAACAAAAAGTCTATGGGTGGAACTGGGAATTCAAAGTGTAGTGATTTTTCAGTGGCTGAGTTGTGACCAGAGAGATCGTCCTCCCTAACAGAGTAGTAGACTAGAGAACATCTTCCTGCATGGGGTCACTGAGGACGAGGCGGTGTGGGACAGCCCCCTACAGGCCGTCCCAACTCCAACATAAATGGGCTTTGTCTATTAATCTTCACGACATCCTGCCCTGGGACAATTCCAACTTCAGTTTCCACAGCAGAAACTTCCATTTGATCACTCTGCTACTTCTCTCTATTCAGAACAAACGTGACAACCCCCCTTTTTTTGCAAATATCATTTATTTTAACAACTCTATGTGTATGTGTGTGCGCGCGCACACGCGCCAAGTGTACGAAGATTTATTCTTAAAGTTTTCCTAAAGAGGTCGGAAAGTTACAGCAGGTGCCTAATATCGTACATACATTACCACCTTCTTTCCCAACGGTCACCGTTCATTAAAAGTCCACTTCGTGCCAAGTATTAAGCATTTTTGGTGCATGACCTCATGTAGTCCTCACAGATTCTTAAGAGGAAGATTCCATCATTACCACAACTTGACTGATGAAGACAGGGAGGCTCACAGAGGTGAAGTCTTTCAAGCTTCTTCCCAGCCTGCAGCTCTCGTTCCAAGTCCCTGAGTAAAGCCTTTGTTTATGATGCTTCAATAAGGGAATGTTTACAAAAAGGTAATCAGGTTTTCGATATGTTTTTATAATTTTACTCTCCCTGCGAATCATCACGGCATGTACATACAATGCAAATGATAAAATAAAGAGCCTGGCAGGCACATAAAACATCAGAAAATGATTAAATCTCAACCTCTGCCCCATAACTTAACCCAATTTAATGTAATCACGTCCCACCAGCACTGAATTAGCTGTCACTTCGGAGATGAGGATTCTACACAAGGACTGTTTTCAGCATTTGGTGTCGGAGAAGTTAGGGCCAGGCACAGGGTTGCCGGATTTAGCAAATAAAAATACAGGACACCTAGTTAAATTTGTATTTCAGAAATGCGTCCCGTGCAATGTTTAGGATATAGTTATATGAGAAAAGTATATTTGAATTCGTATGTAACTGGGTGTCCTGTATTTTACCTGTCAACCTAAGGAGAGGAGAAAGAACTGCATGGACTCGAATTCAGCTCTAAATTGTTTTTATTTGTTTGTTTCTTTTTTTTTTAAGCAACAAGATAAAGGGAGGTGGATCATAAAAGCTTTTCTGGCAGGTTTAAAGCAAAGAAATGTTTCATTTAAAGTTAATGTTTAGTGAAAACTCTGAACACATAATAAACTTTCCACAGCTACTTTGTTCTTATGTGAACAGAAATAATAAACAGCTCCATGGCTGGTCATGGTATGTAGACAATTTATAAATGGTTTTCCTTCTTCCTTCCCACTCAGAAAAACAAATTCCCAATGAAGTACCTGAAGCAAACCTAAGCTGAAGTGAAAGTTGAATAGCTTTTACTACCTGCCAGGTGGAAGTCATCAATGCTGCGGCTCTTTAGTTCCTTCTTTAAAAAGCTCATAAAATAGTGTCATTAATTATTTACTAGAACCTCAGAGCAGAGCTCAGTGCAAACATTCAAAGTCAGGTAGAAAAAGAAGCGAAAGTATCATTTTCCCTTAGAACCCGGGTCTCAGTCATTCCGAAGTTTATCTATTTGCTTTTTATAATGATTGCAACAGTAATGCCACTATGTGTCAGGTACTGTGACAGGCCAGGCATTCTTTCTGCCTCCCTGGAGTCCAGACGAGTTGGAGACACATCACTTGGATAAAGATTCTAGCAGGAGTGCGACTTCCTCGCCTTTGCTTGAGAGTCAGTTTGAAAATTCACGCGGAAACTGCAGGGAACCAAAAACGTGCTCGCATTTTAAGCAACTTGCAGCTGACAGACTGTCCTGTGGGGGACGTTTTGCTTTTGTACATTTGAAAGGAAAAGTTCCGAGACCCATCCGGTCTCGGGCAGTGCCAGGCCAGGCTCTCTAGGGGCTGTGATAGGGGCATGTGGTCCCTGGCTCGGCCCACTCACCGGGTCCGAAGGCAGGTGATTCCCGCTGCAGAGGGCAGTGGCCTGAGCACAGCATGACCACCAAGGTGTTTGCCAAGCGACAGGTGCTCAGGCTCCACCCAAGGGACGGCAGGACTGAAACTGAGAAGAGAAAGACTCCCCAAGCGATTCGGATGCACAGCTTCAGGCAAAAACATCGTGTCACCTAGTCAGATGAGCCAAATCGCACTACCTGCACTCACAGGAGGGCCGCAGGGATGTTCATCCATCCTGGGGTTCATTTTCTCCCCTCCAGGGAACTGAGAAAAGGTCACGAGACTAAATGTGCTCTTTCTTCAGTGCTACTTCACAGATGAAAATAGCTAAGATTGCTCAACTCTCACCCAAGTTTCGTCCTGAGACCACGGCACACGTCTTCAAGAAAATATGCCGGACACATTCACATGTTCCACAGCTCATGAAACAGCTTTCCTTTAATGTTTCCGGAGAAAAAAGAAAGCAAAAACCTGGGAAAGGAAGATGATCTTTTAAATCCACTGCATTGCCTTAAATATGAGGGTCATGGACTACGTTGAAGGGAAAAATACATTACACTCAGATGTCGCTGGGTTTAGAACAGAGAGGAGGCAGGAAGGGGGCGTGTGCGGTTTCATCCACTGAGACAACAGAAACTGGAAAGGAACGACGTCATTTCTCTCTTGAAATTCATCAGTGACCCATGTGTGACTGAGTCAATCACCTGACCAGGGATGTTTTTAGATTACTGCACTCTCAACGAAAAACCATCTCCTGAAATTCCAATAACACAACCAACATATTATGTTGCAAATGCTGCACATTTCAAAAAACTAAAGACGTCTGACACCAGTCCGATGTTCTTGATCTTGCTTTATACAGTCACAGGACCACGTGGCCCTGCGGGCCCAAAGCCCTGAGTAAGACGGGGTGCGATCAAGGGGCGGCTCCTCCATGACCAGACCTATGGAGACGTCATTCCGCTCACCAGAGGCGCCCTACGCGAGTCCCCTAAATGAGATGCAGCAGGTCTTGTTTGTGCAAGGGATGCCAACTTTCAAAGATAAAAGCTAAAGAGGCCTCTGCTGACAGATTTGATGAACAAAAACAAAATTAAAACAGTCTCCGGTCTAAATAATTAAGTTGTCAAAATTTGTACCAAGTCCTTCCATACTATTTGGTAGCAGGACAAAAATTACCTAGAATCTCTCAGCATTGCATTTTAAAATAAGAGAGCTGTATGTACAGTTTAATTCCTTTTACTGTCTCCTGAAAGCTCAAGAAACCAGCACTTATGGGTACCATCAGAACCATCCGAACACGAAGGCTTGAAACGCCTTAAGTGTGCACAGCTGTTCACCATTTATAACAAATGTTCAGACAGTAAAGTATCTCGTTGTAGCCTCCCCAGAGCTCTATGAGATGCTACCAACGTCCTCAGTTTACAAATGATAAAACTGAAGCACAGAGAAGCTAAACATCTTTCCTAAAATCACTCCAGATCCCGCCGTCTCCATCCAAACTCGGGGGAAAAAAAAGATTTCACTTACATCCAGGTGTACTACACAACCTAGGCTTTTCTGATTAACACAGTAGAATCAGGTATTGGTCTTTTCATATATGAATGCTGAATGCCATGCCCTCGCCAAGTTCCACAGTGATGGTTCCCGCTTACATGGTCATGAAGACCCTTCTGTACATCCTAATGAAATCTAAGGAATCCTTACCCCATAAAAAAAGAATACACGCAAAGGTTCACAACAGCATTATTCATAATAGCCAGAGTAGAAACCACCCAAATGTCCATCGCCTGAATGTCATTCAGCCAAAAAAGGCATGGTGTACTGACACAACGTGGAAGACCCTCGAAAACATGTTAAATGAAAAAAAGAAACACGTCGCAAGAAACCACATGTTGTACAAGTCCGTTTATACGAAATGTCCAGAATAGGCAAATCTATAGAGACAGGGAGTAGATTAGTGGTTGTCTGGGGCTTTGGGTTGGTCGGGGGCAAATGGGGAATGACTGCTCGTGAGTATGCGGTTTCTTGTTGGGGTGATGAAAATGTTCTAAAATGGATTGTAGCGATGCTTGCACACCTAGGAACATACCTAAAACCCACTGAATTATACCCTTTAAACAGTGTATTGTATGCTTTGTGAATTATATGTCAGTGAAGATGTTATTTTAAAAACAAGCATTAAAAATGCACAGAAAAAAACATTTGCCAGATAATTTCTGAAGGTTCATGAAAGCCCATCTACAGGTGCAGTGGGGTCCAAGGCTCAAGGTAACTCCTGCTCTAGAGAAACGAGAATCATCATCCTGTTTTCTTTGTTTTACAGATAAGTTTTATTTGAGCTCCCCCCCCCACCGCTACCAGGCCTATACTGCCTACGTTTGAAGATCACATGATCACGGTGTTTTTCAATATAGAGTCCTTAAAAAGTTAAATAGTATAGTTTCATGACTATAACTTGTGAGAGCTTTAAAAAGGACCCTGAATAACTATTATTTGTAAGACATGGCTGGAATACAAAAAGATACAGTTTCTGTTCTCAAGGAGCTTAAAATCTAATGGTTGGTGAAAGATCGACACAAGTGACAATAACAAAAGGTGAATCTTGCATTGAAAAGGGCAAGGAAGATGGCCTCAACGGAGGGGTGATCAGAGGAAAGCTCCTTGGCAAAGGCGGACATCTAATGCTGGCTTTCACCTTGAAGAATAGGTGCGATTCCAACACGCAGAGGAGTAAAGAGAATTCCAGATGGGAAAAGGAGCAGCCATCCCTTCCAAATCGTTCCTGGGAACCACGAGGAGGGACCTGATTGTGATGCTAAGAGTCCTAGTCTCCGTTCGGGAGGCCCTGCGAAGCCACGGCAAGCAGCCGGTCAAAGTGGTGTGTTTAATAGGGTTGTGGCTGCACGTGGGAGAGAGGAAACTTGGAGCAGGGACACAAATAGGGGACCTAGTACAACAGTGTGAAGAAAAAGTTACTAGTCTGATTTCGCCAGTGGCATCGTGACTCAGTCGCTATTTAAAAGGATCGAAGCACCCACTGGACAGTTAGAAGCCACTCTTTAAAGTCCTGCCAATGGAGAAGGCAGCTGTAGCTCATCGTGGCACGCTCGTCCCTTGAAAAACGCCATGTACAACATGAGCTTTGAGATTTTTATTTAGCGTTTAAGGTGAAGGTCTGGCTACGCTCGCCTGTGGGATGAGGAGGGGCGCCGAACGCTGTGTTAAGCGTAGCAGACGCCGGGGACGTTCTCCGGGTGACAGTGAACCGTGCTGAGGAGTTGGACAGTGAGCGTGCACGTGACCGAGTCCACCTACGCTCGCAGCCTCAGACACCGGAGACGAAATGACACGCCCGCGACAGCGAGCACGGCGGGGCCGGATGCGCTGCTGGGCACATTTTGTTGCCATCGCTCTATGTGTTTGTGGCCTGAGGTGCCTGGAGGTGACGTGAAACCTTGGGGGCAACCGCGCCTGGGCCACAGGTCCAGCGTGGCGCGTGCGCCCCCGGGGACCGCGTTCCTCGCCGCTTCGAGGGGCCGAGAGGAAGCGGGACGCTCCCGAGAGGGTGCATCCTGAGCACAAAGCGACCGTCAGCGCGGGGACGGGAAAGGACGGCTGGCGGGGCGGGCCACGTGCCGCTCCCCTTCCCAGACCAGGCCCGACGGGCCACGGCCCTTGCACCCCGCAGGGACCCCCGGTCCCCCGCCCGCCTGTGGCCCCGCTCACTTGTCGCGGATGATGGTCTGCAGCTCCCGGATCTGCTCGTTCATGGGCAGCAGCTTGAGCTGAGCCCCGATCTGCCAGGACACCTCGCAGTCCCCGAGGCTGCTGTCCGCGCTGCGGCCGGCGGCGCCGCAGGCCTGAGGGGTGTCCTCGGCGGGCGCGTCGCCGTGGGCGTGCCCCGGGAGGAGGCTGGGCTTGGTCCCCAAGGCGCCACCGCCGCCGGCATGTTCTGAGATCTCGTCGCCAGGTCGCGGCGGCTCGGCGCTCAGGGTCGAGGCGGAGTTTACTTTCTGCTTGTGATAGGGCATGGAGTCCACGCAGCGCAACCCCGTGGCCATGCGCCAGACGCCGGCTGTCCCCGCAGCTACGGACCCTACGGACAAAGGACAGCAGGGACCGCTGCTCGCGTGCTGTCCCCCGGACCCTCCGACCCGCGCTGCCCTCTCACCCCGAGGTCCCCGTCGGCCCAGTGTCGCTGCTGCCGCCCCGCCCCGGGCTCCGGCCCCGCCCACGCACCCCATTGGCTCCCGTCCCTGCCACTCCGCCGTGCGCGGCTCCTTAACCCGTTCGGGCCCCGCGTGGCGGGATAGTCTCCCTGGACACCTGGGAAATCTGCAGACAGCTCGAGTGCGGAGCCGGGAAAAGCTGGGGTGCACGCTGCAAACTGACCGACTGCGCACGGAGCACCCCGCCTTTCCCACTTCTGTCCGCGTCCCTCGGTTCCATCTCACATGTCGCGAACAGGAACCTGAAACGCAGGCCGTGGGAACCTGCCCTTGAGCCAGCTCGACAGCGCTTCCGTACACACTGATGTCAAAAAGTCCTGCCTGCACGCTCTCCTATCGAGCTTTTGTACTGAGTCAGTACAGTAAAAAAGAAAAGAAAAGAAAAAAAGAAAAAAAGGTGCCTTTCTAACTCTTTAAAAGAAATCAAGGGGTAGTGGATGTGAAAGGCTGTCGGCATCGCCATGGTAACTGCACAGCGTCGGGCCCAGCCCATAGACAGAAGGGAAGGTGTAGCGGTCAAGCGCACCTGGGAAGGCGTGGCCGGCTCCGCGTAGTTGAAGTTCCTCATTTGGTCACACGGACAAACTGAAGCTGCTGCTACTCCAAATAATGGAAGCAACAAACCCATTGCATGTATCAGTAGAAATCCTTCACATGCATCTGTATAGTGTCTTTGCAAAAACACTTTTACGCCGGTTACCTCATTCAACATGGTGAAGTGCTTAAGCCCAGTATGATAATTCCTGTTCTACAGGTGAGAAAATCGAGACCTGTGAATCTAATTTACAGTTATATCACAAGTAGCAGAGTTGAGGGGAGGCAAAAGACAATATTAATATTCAACTCTTTTTTTTTACGGTACGTTTTAGTTATCTCATGTAAGCCTTTTGACAATCTTAGGCGGTAGTGCAACAGCAGGGATTTGAACCTAAGTGCGATCAGAACGATTTGACTGTTTCTGAAACCCAAGTCCTCAGATTAGTCCAGCTCATGTTCCTCTACTGTATACCACATATTGTGCTTGTACTGGACCATATTACACCTGCAGAACCAGAGTTATCCTATAAACCCAAAATTGAACTATGTGACTGAGCTGGAAAGTCCTGATATGATTTTATTCTAATACTTAGTTCTCCAATGAACTCCTTGACCATCCCTTTGTGCCCCAAACTCCAAGAATTTAATTTGACTTTGGTGGTGCTTAAGCCATTGCGTCGTAATTTTGTGTTCCTATGAACAAAAAATCCATTAATTTAAAGATAGCCGATGTTCTGAACAAATACTGGGATTCACTTTTTTCCCAATGAATAACTGCATCGCCTTTCAGATGTATAACTTACCTTGGTTCTGTGGAGGCTGGAGGAAGAAAGAGACTTTACTAAAACAGTTCAGCCAGTCTCTTAACAAATAAAGAAGCAAATAACAATAACAAGTCGAGGAGGAGGTAGCAGTACCCAGAGTTGATACACTATATTTTCTAAAATATGCAGTTTCCAACAAAAATTACAAGTCATGCAAAAAAAAAAACAACAGGGAAATATGACCTCTTCACTGGGTTAAAAAAACAGGCAACAAAAATTTCCCATGAGAGAGACCACACATTAGATTCAACAAAAAAGATTTTGAAGTTGTTATTGTAAATATAATCACAGAACTAGAACTTGATTAAATAAGTAAAGGAGTATATGATGACAATGTTGCACCAAATAGTTTATCAATAAATGAGTAGAAACATTTTAAAAGAACCAAATGGAAATTCCAAGGTTGAAAACTACAATAACTGAACATTTGAAAAAATATTATAGAGGCTCAACAGTAGGTTTGAACTTACATAAAAATAATTAAGGAATTTGAAGAGATATTAATGAGATCCTGCATGCTGAACAACAAAGAGAAAAAATTAAAATGAAAAGAGCCCCAGAAGGGGTGGAGTATCATTAAGCACACGAACATGTGCATAATGGGGTAAGAAAGAGAAGAAAAAAGAGGAGAAAAAATCTGAAGAAAGAAAAGCTGAAAATTCAAATTTACTGAAAAAAATCTACACATACAGAAAACTCAACAAAGGTAAACCAAGTGGACCTATCAGACATCTGTAGAACACTCCAGGTTATACAGGTTTTTCAAGCACTCAAGAAATATACCTGAGGGTAGATCATATGCTAGGCCATAAAACAAATCTCACTAAATTTAAAAGGGTAGAAATATTACAAAGCATGGTCTCTAACCATAATGGAATGAAATTAGAAATCAATAAAAGTGAAAATATGGCAAAACCCATAAATGTGTGGAAAATAAATAACACTCCTAAACAACAAACAGACCAAAGAAGAGATCAAAAAGTAAGTCAGAAAATATTTTCAGACGAATTAAAATAAAGTCACAACATGCCAAAACTTATAGAATGCAGTTAAAAGAATGCTTAAGGAAAATTTATGACGGTAAATACCTATAAGGACAGACAAGGAAGAACTCAAGTCAATAACCTAACTATCCACATGATTGGAGTGACTTTAAGAAAGAATTGTGGGAGAAACTATAGACAATTTTAGATATGTGGTTTTAGTTTTGCCATGGCAAATAGGTGAGGAAACAGGTAAACAGTATATTTTTTATGTGAGAAAAATAGTATAAGAGGTGAGGGAAGGGAATCACATACATGAAGAAGGGTGACCTAACTCAATAACAACAACCAAAAAACAATGCAATCAAAAAATGCACAGAGTACCTGAACTGACACTTCTCCCTAGAGGACATACAAATGGCCAACAAAATATATGAAAAGATGCTCAACATCGCTAGCTATTAGGGAAATACAAATCAATACCACAATGAGATACCTTCTCACACCTGTTAGAATGGCTATAATCAACAGGACAATAACAGATGTCAGAAAAGATGGGGGGAAAAGGAACTCTCATACACTGCTGGTGGGACTGCAAACTGATACCCCTGCTATGGAAAACAGCATGGAGATTCCTCAGAAAACTAAGAATTGATCTACCATATGATCCAGCAATCCCTCTACTGGGTATTTACCCCAAAGACTTGAAAACCCATATCCAAAAAGATATTTGCACACCGATGTTCATAGCAGCATTATTCACAGTGGCCAGGACATGGAAGCAACCGAAGTGTCCTATGATAGATGGCCGGCTAAAGAAGCTGTGGTACATACATACAATGGAATATGACTCAGTCACAAGAAGAGATGAAATACTGCGACAACATGGATGGACCTCCAGATAATCATGCTAAGCAAAATAACCCAGACAGAAAATGTTGAAAATCGCATGATGTCACTTATATGTGGGGTGGTGGATCATATTTTTCAACAAATGGTGAGGGGGACAGCTTGGCCTTAATCTATGTGGAAGAAATGAACTGTAATCTCTACCTCATATCATGCAACAAAAATCAAATTAAGAGATGGATATCATAACACCTAACATGTAAAAGCTAGAACTATAAATAAACACCCTAGAAGAGAACATAGAAGAATATCTTTGCAACCTAAGGGTTGGCAAAGTTTTCTTAGGACAAAAAAAAAAATAAGTAAATAAAAAATAAAAAATAAAAAAAATAAAAAAATAAAAGACCTGATAAATAGGGCTTTATCAGAATTTAAAAATTCTCTTTAACAAAAGACACCATTAAGAGAGTAAAAGACCAACACTCTCTCTCTCCATGTGTACACACACACATGTGTAAAACTTGTTTTGAGACTATATAAAGACTTAGAGATCAATAATAAAAAGATAAATAATACAACACAAAATGGGCAAAAGAGAGATGCTTCCAGTTCTGCCCAAAAAGGAGTCAATTTATTTTTTGCCCTTCTTCCAACTAAGAACAAGGCAAAAAACCATGGACGCTAGATCTAAAACAAACATAAAACTAAAATGTGGGAGAAACACAGAATGGCTAAAGATGCCAAAACCCAAGGAATGACATGGTGGTGAGTGCTCAGGGTTTTGTTTTCACCTCATGTATCCTGGACTAGGTGCTAGAGAGGTCAAGCCAGAAACACCAACAAGCGTGGAGCAAACAAAAGCCCTAATAAAAGCCTACTCTCTCTTGCCAAAGAACAATAAAGAAGGAAGCTGAGAAAGACAGAAAACTTTACACAATAATCTCAGAAATCATGGAAATAAACTGGGGCTCCACTGCTGTCAGCAAAGGCTGAGTCCAGAGCCAAGACTCCTACCTCACTTTGACCCCGATATTAGCGGTCCCCTAGTCGAGATGTCAGAGGAGGCCATGGGGCGGGGGGCCAGGACTCTCCTTAAGATTTCTAGATGGTATTTAATTATCGAAGAAAAACTTATATTGTTGTCTGATAGCCTTCACAGCGTACGTAGAACAAATATTTGAGACAATTATTAACAGGGGAATGTAAAACTTTACAAGGAGACAAGGCTTCAGTACGCCACTCTCACTGGTAAAATGTTGACACTGGTAGACCGTGATAAGTTGCGCATATATAATGTAATTCCTAGGACAACCACAACATAACTTCTAAACAATCTATGGGTCAAAGGGGACATCTCAAGGGAAAGTTAAAAAGTACATAGATGGAAACAACTCAATGTCCATCAACCGATAACTGGATAAACAAAATTGGTATAATGCATTTAGTGGAGTATTATTCAACAATGAAAGGGGATGAAGGAGGGATTGAAAACATCATGCTGCATAGTGGGCCTACATGCCACGCATATTTTCCCTGTTTTGGGGGGTATGCATAGTGCTCAGAAAAGATGATTCCTATGGTCTCGTCTGCATGGGGTCCCACCGTCCCGCAGAAATTCCCATGAGATCATTCTTTGCCAAGAAAAAGCTTGGTTGCTGCGTTACAGTATATGGGGTTGCCCACACTGTTAGGGAGCAAAGGCAGTTTCGGCGCGCCCCTGAAGCCGACATGCATTAACAAACATGCGAGGAAGCAGACTTTGGGGTCAGGCTTAGGTTTGAGTTCTGGCTCTGCTGCTCACCAGGTAAGTAATCTAGGGCAAGTTCCTTAACCTCGCAAGTCTCAATTTCCCTCAGCAGGAAAAAATTATTATGTGATTATAATTTTAATATTACCTACCTCATACATTTGGGAAGATTATATGAACTCATATGTAAAGCATGTAGCAAGTCTCTATGACAAATGAAGTACTCAATAATTAATAGCTGTTATTATTATACACGAGAAGGATTAAGATATGATTATTTTGTATAACACGCAAATGAAACAACTTATTTATAAGTTGGCAAAATAGTTTTTCACCTGAAAGTAAAGCGATAACACTGACTCAAATCTGTAAACTTTTATTAGGTTAAAAAAGAACTAAGACTTTGCATGAGTTTTAAAAATGTTTTAAGACAAACAGCTATGACTAAAATGCTCTATGGAGTAATGATGGGAGCATGGGCTTTGCCGTCATTCCCTCAGGATTTGGAGGTCAGCTCTAATGCTTCTAACCTCTGCGTCCTTGGGCAAGCCCTATGCTGTCTTTTCCTTATTAGAAAAGTGGGGGTTATAATGTGACCTAGTGTACATGGGCTTTTGAGAGGATGAAATTAGATGATTCCAGTGAAATTACTCAGTGTGGTGCTTAGAAGGCGCTAAACGTTCCCCTCAAGAAAGGGGGAAAAGGGATAAACAGAACTTTAAAACATCACCTATGTATTTTGTACTGCGCTCTTTTGAAATCCTAACAGTAATAAAAATGGATATGTATGCATGTGTCTACAGATACATGTACGCATGTGTCTATGTGTGTACACACATGTGTGTATATATATTTGTGTCCTGCTTTACTAAACGTTATTGATACATAATCTTCCATATAGTGATACAAGTCCATATACTTTCATGTAATTGTTGTTGAGGCTTTTCATTAATCTGCTTTTGGAAGACTTGGAACTGTTTTCAAAAGTTGCCGTTATGAACAGCACTAGTATGAACATCTATATGCAATTTCTCTTATTTTGGGGCTGTATTTCCTTAAAATACAAATACCAGGTCAGGAGGAATGCCGTGGACTCAACAGGGTTAACTGATGAGGTGTGAGATGTGCTCCCTTCTACACGCCAAATAAGTAGAGAAGTTGGATAAAAATTACAACACCACTCCAGGTTTTAAAAATGCATAGTTGAGTTTGAAAGCAAACAAAGAAACTCTCTGGGGTAAGACATTAGGGGGAAGCCAAAAGACCGATGTAAGACAAAGTCTGGGGTATTTTTTTCTTTTTTTTTAAAATTAAGATATAAAGGAAAAATCATCCTTTGGTGTACATTTCTGCAAGTTTTTTTTTACTCAGTCTTTGTCATAAATTTTATAATATTCTTTTTTTTTTTAAATTTTAGTATAGGTGGTATACGATCGTATATTGGTTATATTAGTTTCAGGTGTACAATACAGTGCAAGTTTTAATACATGCATATAGTAGTGCAACAGCTACCACAATCGAGATCTGAAACAGTCCTATCATTCCTCAAAACTCTTCCGTGCTCCTTTGTAGCCAAACTGTTTCTCCAAACCCATGTGGCCGGGGTTTTAATGCCCTGCTGAATGGTTGAGAAGCCACAGACCCGATGTGTGGGTAGTGAGCTGGAATCGGCCTTTCTGCAATAAGAAGTCCTACTAAAACTATGACCCTTGGCCTACGAACACGGGCTTGTAAGCAGACAGTCCATTCTCAACTGTGGGTCCTCCACGAAAACTCTGCACGGTGTGTGGGCGTGGGGCCCATATACATACTACATACGGTGTGAAAAACAAATGCTAAACAAGAGAGTAAAAACTGGTCCCAATTGGTAAACTTTATAAGGACACTGCAAAAGGAAAGACAAAACTGTCCCATTAGTGACACCTCTACAATCCGGTGTACATGCAGAATTCTTAGGGAAGACAACTCTCTCTAAAAAAGAGATCCTAACAAAAAATTATAAAGCCTTCAGAGAATCTTACCACTAGAAAAGAAAATCAGAATAGGTAATAGGAAAATTTAGGCCCAAGAAAATCTAATGGAGTAATTATCGACTTAGAATGTGATAATCATTTGCACTATTAAGCAAAAGTAATGATGAAATAAAAATATTTTCAGGTGTTTACTGCGTACAGAACTTCAGTAAAAGAACTACCAAAGGATGCGTTCCAGCAAGACTAAATTTGAAACCGGAATTAAGGAGTGTGATATAATCGATGTTAGGCAAAGAAATCAGTAAATATGTTGAAAAATCCAAGTAAGTACTGACTGTAAAAAAACATAAGAATTAATTTGAAGAGGTTTATAGAATTATAATTTAAACACTTTAACATGGAAGATAAAAGGGTAAAGTTGAGACTTCTAAGATTCTTCTCTTTTTTACGAGAAGAGTAGGAACATTAACTGACTTCATAATCTTTTATCAGCCACTACAAAGAAATAACAATCATGAACTTGTATGTACCTCATAACATCATTTAATATACAAACCAATGGTTGACCAAATTACAAGGAAAAAATCAAGAAATTCACATTCATAGTGGGACAGTTTAACACCAACAGAACAAAGCACACAAACAAGTAAGAAAGGTATAGAAAATTTGGACAAGTTAAAAATTTTTTGTATGCCCTACGGGGTACTTTTTTTTTGTGTTGACCTTCTGCTTAGCAACCTTGATTAACTCTCTTATTTTTTTATTCGTTTACCTATAGATTATCTTTGTTATCTGGAAAATGATAGAATATACAAATTACTACTATTTCTCTCTTTCAGCCCTTATACCTTGGTTTTTTATTCCTTATTTTATTGCATCGACCACTACTTCTATCCAATACAACGTTGAATAGTAGTTGGGTAAGTGGGCATTGTTGGCATAGTCCCATTTTTAAGCAAACACGACTAAAAGTGTCATCATTCAGTAAAATATTTGAAACAGATTTTTTTATGGTAGAAGATCTTTTCTATTCTGAGTTAACCAAGAGTTTCAAAATCTTGAATAAGTGTTCAATTTTATTGAAAATCTTTTCTAAATTATATGTGTTTGTTTATATTTATTCTCTAAAATTTGTCTATCGTATGGACAATTATCAACTTCAGTGTAACAGACATATAGGTAAACTACTCCCAAAAGCTATATGTAGCCTCTTTGCATTTCTGGGATAAAGCATACTTGGTCTTAATGTATTTTTTTTATGCAATGTTGGATGGAGTCTACTATTTTATTTTTCTAGTTTTTCATTTCTGTTTGTAAGTAAGAGTGAAATAAAATTTTCTTGTAAAATCCTTGTCCACATTTGATATTAAGTTTATGCTAGCCTCATAAAATATGTGGGACATCCAGGTAATCATGGTGGGTTTGAACAAATCTATTCATCTCTTCTTCCCAAAATCCACGTAAGGGAATAAAACAGGGATAAACCTATGAGGACAAAAAGGCTAGGGTTAGAGAGGGGCAACACAGGGGTCTTCGCTAAATTATTATTTTTAAGATCTAAAGCAAATATAATTAAACGTTACCATATGACTAAGCTGGGTTGCAGGTATCTGGGTGTCCGTTATCTTTCCTTCATAACTTTCAGTTATAATGAAATACTTCTTAATATTTAAAAATATTTAGTTTTTCTTAAACATGCACAGAAAATAAACAAGTTACTTTCAGAAAGTGATTGATATATGCTCTAAAACTGCTTCTCAAATTGTAACGTGCATACAGGTGATGCAGGGAATTTTTACCAGAATGCAGATTCTGAACTCGTAGGGCCTGAGAGTCTACATTTCTTATAAGCTCCCAGGTGACGCCAGTGCGAAGGGTCCAGAGCCCACACTTTAAATAGCAGGATTTTAAGGGAAATCAAACAAGGCGATGCGATAGAGAGTGCCGGGGACAGGGGCAGGGAGGGGGTGCTTCTTTAGATAAGGTGTAGTACAAAGGCTTCTCTAAGCAGGTGATGGCTGAGTCATTAAGGAGTCTCCAGGAAGGATTCCCCAGGTAGAGCAGAAAGCAAGTGCAAACGCACTTAGGTAGGAATAAGTTCTGGCATTTTCTAGAAATAGGAAAGATCACTGTGGCCTTCTTGAAATACTCAAGAATTTCTTCCACATTTCAGGTGTAATTAAGTGAAAAGAGCACTGTACTTGGAGTCATAAAACCTAGGTTTGGTCTTCACCCAATTATTTTTTGACCTCTGTCAAGTTACAACCTACCTCAGCCTGTTTCCTCATAAATATGGGACTATTAATAAATAATACCTAATCTCCAATGTTGGATTAAATAAGGTATGAAGAAGCACTTTGTGAAATAGTATGTGCATATATAATCATTGCATTAATAAAGTACCATCCTGCGGTCTATATCTGCGACATCTGTGGACAGTGGCTTTTATAGTGCGCTCCTCTGTCTCTTTATTTCGGACACTTATCTGTAGGCCAGGTTGGCCCGTCTGCTGCTGTAGCTGTCCAGCAATGCGCAACACTCACTATGCTTCATGTTCTATTTCTGGGTGCCCTTTCTTTGAGTTATTTGGCTCACGTTTGCCCACTGTAGCTTGTCACAGAGTAACTACTTGGGTATTCCAACGTTATTCGCATTTCTTCATCAGAGGAGTTGGCTTACGATGAGAACTGCTTCAGTGAATATATGCTGACGCTACTGAAAGATCTCACAACTGTTATTCCACGCCAATACTGCCCGTAGGAGATTCTAATGAAACTGCTCAAGAATTCTGAGAAATTATCTGTAGGGTTGCGCGTTTCAGAATTCTGAGGTCTTGCCTGATTTAAAATGCTATGATTCTACACGGCCTCTAGAGACTTTGAATTAAATCTTGTGTGTGTTTGGAGGCAACACATTTAGTGTAAAGGGCAGTGGAAGAACGGCGGGAATAGCATGGTTCTAGTTCTGACTCATCGCCACGTGGCCTGGTCTTCTTTATTTCACGGGAATGAGGACGTCCCCCAAAAACCTGTTATTAAGATCCAGTAAGATAATCTGTATGAGTTTCTGAAAGATATTGTTACGTTGCATCTGACAATCTCTCACAAAATAATATTGTGTAGGTTTCTACATTTTTAAAAAAGTTAGAGCATTATTGGACAATGCCTTACCTGGGTAAACAGATTCAGTGGCAATATTCAGCCCTCAGAGAAATTACTGGAAGAGTCTAGGGTTTCTCTAGTGTGGAGTGTTGCTCTGTAACAGAACAGATGCTGGTTACGTATTTACTGATGATGGTACAGGCTTTAATAAAGGAGGCCATTACCGATCTATAAACAAGACAATAATGAGTCAGAGGCATCTAACTAGTCACTAAGTCCTACCAATGACATATGCGTAATATCTCAGGAATTGATGTACTGCCGCTGCCAGGTTAAGGCCTTTATTTTATGACAACTATTGCATTAAAGTCATGACTCCAATCCGAACTCCCTCCAGTCCAAGCTTCCCAGTTAAGCCGTGGACACACAAATTCGGTCACGTTACTCTCCCTTCACTGGCTACAGGATCAAGTGTTAACTTCTTAGAATTCAATATAAGGCCTTTCGCTATTAGGCCTCTGCTCACCCAGGTTCATCACCTACTACTCTGCCAAACACTCCCTAGATTCTTGAACTTGAAAGTTTTCTTATGCCTTCTAGCTTTTAGCAAGCCATTCCATTCATGTGGAGTTCTCTTCAAGTGGTGCAACTGGAAACTTTATTCTTATTGAAATAAGTCCTGTCAAGCACCCACTTTTCAGGAAAGCTGGAGTGTAATATGAGTTTTGAGAGAAAGTAGAGCTAAGTGCCTGGGCTGCGTGCACGCACATTCTTTGTCTTCATCAGATTTATCTTCAGTCCAGGGAGACTCAACATGAATTCGTAATTATTTGCCTGCCTTGTGTGGCAGGTTGGAGAAGGCAGCAAGGGACAGAAAATTGAACCGCGTTACTGTCTTCAAGGTTTCGGGTGACATTTACACCTGAAATGCAGTTTTTTTTGGAGCAGCACATTTCAAGATCATTTCGTTGGATAATAGTGGTGACAAAAGAGTATAAACCTGTCTTAAAATATGGACTTTACATACATTTTCACTTTACTATCCGTTGGCAGATCTAGGTGTTTTGAAATAATTAGGGACGCTGCAGAAACCAACGGGAAGAGTTCAGAGAGGCAAACTAGCAGAGTACAGCTGTGTGTGTGTGTGTGTGACTGTCCCCACGAGCCACAGATCAAAGGAAAACTGCCCCAAGGTGTGTGCGAGAGAGAACATCAGCCATATAACAGCGCTGACAGGAGAGAGAGGCTGTGGATGTCTCGGGTGCCACCTCCCGCCAAGGCGAGTGGTCATTTGCAGTCGGCTTCGGCGTCTGCGTTCGCGCACAGGAGTCGAGACAGGGACAGTGCAGGCGGCGCCGTGAGCGGAGCGCGGTGACCGCGGTGCCGGGGGATGAGGGTGGCGGGCCGAGCGCGTGCAACGCGTAAGACATACTTGTGCTCAGAACGATGCACGGTTTACCTGCGGCTCCGACTGCACGCGCCCCGCACCTTCTACGGCCAGTCTAGGAAGACGGAGAACGACAGCGCGGGTCCGATGTTCCCGGCCGGGTGAGCACAGCACTCGGAGGCCCGAGCCGGAGGCTGGCGCCGCGGCGACAGAGCGCCCGACGCTCCGCCAGCGGCTCGCGGCGGCGCCGGCCGGGCCCGCCGGGCGGCGGGGCGGGCGGGGGGGGGGGAGGGACGGCGCCGCCGCGGCCCACAATGCCCCGCGCGGCCTCGTTCTCGCCCAACATGGCGCTGCTCCTCATACGCTCCTGGCGCTGGGCTGCGGCGGCCGCCGCTTTCGAAAGGCGTGTGCGCGTCGCGCTGCTGATCCGGCCGCTGGTGTCCGTGAGCGCGGCGCGCCGGCAGGGGCGGCCCCGGTCGCTCGGCGTCCCGGCGGCAGCTCGAAGACGCCAGGTGAGATGCCCGCGCCGGGGTCCGGCGCCGCTGAAGGACAAGGGGACCTGTGGGGGAGACGTTGCGCGCATGACCTCGGGGCGGGGGTGCGCCCAGAACAAAGGTGCTGGGGCCGCCTGGGCGCGGCAGCGCGTGAGGCGAGCGAGGGTCAGGCAGCGCCTGAGGAGGGGGCGACGGAAACCTTTGGGGGTGCGGCCAGCGGGCGCCGGGCGCCCCGCTCTCCCGCAGGACTGGCAGGCTCCCTTAGCTTGAGAGGGGGGCCGGACTCCATCCGCGGACTGCCACCTGTGCGGATGCCAGGCTCCCTGGGCGCCTTTCCAGCGCCGGCACCGGAACGAGGGGCCAAGTCGCCTGCGCTTCGGGTTTCGCTCGCTCGGGATGCAGGGCGAGCTGCCTGGAACCCCGCGAACCCCGCTGCCCACAGGGCGCCCGGCCCGGCCAAGCCCCACCGACCCGTCACCCCAGAACGGACCCTCCTGAATTCGTATGCAGGCGCGCTAGTCCTTCGATCTGACACCGGCGTTCTTCCGTGTACACGGCTCTCTTTGGAAGCCATCAGGCTACTTAGCTTTATCTCGTGAATGTAGCTATGTGTGAAGTGCCTATTAATATTTGTGTCCATTACTATCTCTCAGGAACAGTTTTTCCCTTATCTGTACTGTCTCGACTTCAGTGTATCTTTTTGCGTCCTGTACATGGACGCAACGTTTAACTGCCCGTCCTTGCCATCGGTGTTGCTAAAGTGGTGTCAGCTTCGTATAAGAAACAACGCCTTCGGATTTTGTTTCTGCAACAAATATTTAAGGTCTACTACGTACGTAGCACTGTGCTGGATAATGGGGTACCAAGAGAAACACAGACACGAATGCCTTCTAGGTTGCTCAGTTTAGTTAGGGGGATTGGGTCTGTGCACTACGAGAGTGACTGGAAAAACAAGGTACGTCAGATATCAGGTGAATAGTGCGAACGATAAGGGCCGTAGGAATCCAGACGAAATAGTGATAATTAAGGACTGGATTATTGGGAATCTAGTGGTAGCGGTAGGACTGCGGAGAACGTTCCAAGCAGGGAGAATACGGCATGACATTAGCACATGGAATGCGTTTGTTCGTTCACTGAGTAATGAACACCATTACGGCAGTGAACAGAACAAAATCTAGCCCTGTCCTTGAAGTGTTTAAACCCTAGTAGCGGAAATAGATGTAACAGGCAGTTATAATACAGTGGCACAGTGACGCTGGCGGTAAGAAGTACTGGAAGAATATATAGGTGGGGCATCAAGTCTAATCTTGAGGTGGGGAAGATTGCCTTGAGTGACTGATAGCTTAGCCGCCACCTGAAACATGAGAAGTTAGCGAGTTAAAGAGTGACCAGCATGTGCAAAGGCCCAGAGGTAAGACGGAGCATGGACCTTTTATAGAACTCCATCTGGCTTAGACTAGTGAGTTCAAGATAGGAAGTGACATTAGTCTAGAGAAGCAAATCCAGGTCATTTTATTAAGGTTTTAAAAACACCCTATAGTTGAAAGTTTGTAACACGTGATCCCATGCGAACTATTCTTGTTCTGTAGTCCTCTGATAAGCCAAATTAAGATAAAATTTATAGGACTTTGTCAGGCTGGAAGAATGAGGGGGAAGAGAAGTCTTCGGGAGTTTCAGAGAAAATTATGGCGGTAAAAAGTTAGCTTCCTCTTTTCATGACCTCTGTCCCCACAACTTCCTTCCTCCACTCTCTGCTCTACATCCTACTGTTTCCTTTGGTGACCATTTCCTTACTGTGAAAAACAAGGGAAAGATCTTACCTTTGTTTTCTACTTCTTGAAGGCATGCAACTGTTGCCATCTTTTTAAAACAATATGGATCTAACAGGGAGATGAAGGAATGATTATAACACTTTTAAAGTAGAACCTGATACAATGTGAGACATTCAAATTAATTGGTGACTTGCGATTAAGATTACAAAATAAATATTGAATGCATACTTTCAGGACAATCGGTATATAGCATAATATTTTAGAGCTGAAAGAAACCTTAGTGCATTGTTATGAAATCATGCTAGTGGGCTGGATCAGCACTTTTTCAAACATGAAATTCAGTACAATAGGAAAGAAAATAGCAGTGCTTTATACACATTTAGGGAAGTATTGTTTTATGCACTTTTATTTTACACACGTACACGCGCACTTCCACATGCATATGATTACCAGGATGCATTGTAAAATGTGTTTTCCACACAGGATGATGCCCTAGATTTATGCTGTGCAGTATGGTACTCACTAGTTTTATGTGGCTGCTTAAATTTAAATTAAATTAAAAATGTAATTCTTCAGTTGCATTAGCCACATGTTAAGAGTTGAATAGCCACATAGATATAGAGCATCTCCATCATTGCAGAAAGTTCTGTTGAACTGCGCTGCTCCAGAGAATATCCTATCTGGCCCTTCTAATTTTTCAGGTGAGGAAACTAAGTCCTAGTATAGTTAAATGACAGTCTTTAAGGCCATTCATTCACTTATTGCTTTCTTTGTGTCAGATATTTATATAAGGGTGAATAAGACTGGCAGATACTGGGCACACAGTAAATGTTGAATTGTAAAGATACTTGTCTCATAATTACTGGAGCACTATTAATAGAGGGAAATAGCGTAAACATGAAAATTTTTCTTAAAATTGGAAGATCGTTTGTGATAAGATTTAAATGATAATGATTTATTATTACAGTTCCCTCTCTGCAACATTAATTAATATCAAAAGGACTTAGAATTTTGAAAGATAGAATTTTGAGTTTATTTCATTAATATTTAAATAGTAGAAACTGAGGCAGTACATGGTTAATCCATAGCACCTTTCAGCTAAGTTTAAAATTCCTTGACTCTTGATCCTGTCATTAATCATAAACTTTCTTCATTTTGTTTTGTTATGCCAAAGTGTCTTTCTTGTCTTTTAAAGTATTTTTATTAAAATACTTTATCACAATACGCTACCACAATATTATTGACCGAATGCCCTATACCGTAACCTCATCCCCATGACTTATTTATTTTATTCCTGGAAATTTGAACCTCTTATTCCTCTTCACCTTTTTCATCCCTTAAAAATTTTTTTCAGTTACAGCTGACATTTGGTATTATTTTATATAGGTTTCAGGTGGACAGCATAGTGGTTAGGTTAGTCCCCATACATGTCCATCAGCTGGCACATCCATGGTTATTACAGTATGGATGGCTGTCTTATTCCTGTATCTTTACATGGTGGAATGGCTCAGGGATCTCGCTGTGGTCTCTATTATAAGGGCAATAATCTCATTAATGAGGCTGTATCTTTGTGGCATAATCACTTATCAAGGGCCGTACCTCCAAATACAATTGCACTGTGGAGTAGTTTCAACATATGAATTTTTGGGGAGACATATTTAATCTATTACAAGGATCTTGTTTTTCAGTGTAGGTGTTTATCACTATGAACTTTTATTTTGTTACATCCCATAAATTTTGACATGTTGTGTTTACCTATTCATTTATCGTAAGATAATTTTTAAATTCCCTTTTTTTCCCCTCTTTGACCTAGTGGTTCAAGATTGTGTTTAGTTTCCAAGTATTTGTAACTTTTCTCATTTTGTGGCTGTTACTGTTTTTCTAGTTTTATTCCATTCTGATTGGAAAATATATGTGGAATGATTTCCATCTTAAATTCATTAAGACTTGTTTGGTGACCTAACGCGTGATCTCTCCTGGAGAATGTTCTGTGAGTGAGCTCAAGAAGGTTGTGTATTCTTCTGCTGTTGGGTGGAAAAGTTCTGTATGTGTCTGTTAAGTATATGTGCTCTATCGTGTTGTTCAAGTCAACTGTTTATTGATTTTCTGTCTCAGGTTCCCTCCATTATTATAAGGAGAGCATTAGAGTCCACTGCCCTTGCATTTGTTAATATTTGCTTCGTATATTTACATGCTCTGATGTTGGGTGTGTATATATTCATAGTTTTATATCTTGAATTAACCCTTTTATTGTTACACAATGACTTTTTTTGTTGTTTCTAGAGACAGGTTTAGACTCAAAGTCTATTTTGTCTGATATAATTATGACCATCCTTACCCTCTTTCGGTTGCCAATTGTGTGAAGTATTTTTTCCATTCCTTCATTTTCAGCTCATGTTTGTCTTTTTTATTTTTAGTTTTTGCTGAGCAATCACTCCTTGGAGACTGGGACCATAGGGCCTAGCACCTGCTGGGTCCTAGTAGATGGTCTGGCTACAACAGCTGAGATGAGAGAAAGGCTCGAAGCACATGCGTGGGCCCAGGCTCCCTTAGTTCTCTCTCTCTGTAGAGGCATCTGTCCAAGCACACGAATTCATGACAGCCCCAAGATGGCAGTGGGTCTGAGGGTTTGAGGAACAGAAAGAAGCTGACGTGGCCACAGGAGCCTAACAGGCAGTGAGACGTGGCCAAAAGATGGGCCAACACCCGTCAGTCAGGGCCTTGAGGGACATGGAGAAGCATTTGGGTTTGTCTCGACAAATGAGAAGCCACTGCAACTTTGACTCAGTGTCACATTTATGTGGTTCCCATATCACCACGTTTTGCTGTCTGTTTCCTGTGCTGCTAGACTGACAGCCCCTTAAAGACAGCCCCTTACTGTTCATGGGTGATTCCACGGCTTGGCTCTGAGTGACATACAGAGCCATTTAATGAATTCGTGTGTTACCGTTGGCTACTTTTCATCAATCAATGAAAGGTGAAAGGTAAGCCAGAGTGAAATTGGGTTAATATTTTACAGATGTCTGTTTCTATCTCAGTAAACACATCATTAATCCCTGTTGGAATTCACAACAAATCTGAGTGAACACAGGGCTGAGGGTTTTACCTTTGTACAATACAAAGAAACTGAGTAAATTAATAGTGCAAATGAGACTGGAAAAGAAAGCTTAAATTATATATGCAAACTAATATATTTTAGTAAAGCCAGTTTAAATTTAAAAATTCATACTTGAATTCTCTACTGCTTGTTTTACAATATTCCATGATTCCCACCCATACCCACAAAAAAATATTGGTTTGAATTAATAATAAATAGATGGTTCTAATTAAATTATCTGAGTGCTCAATTGATGGGTTTTTAACATTTGGTGGTTAGTGTGATTGACCCCATATAACCACTGACCACACACATGCACACTGACACACAAACATGGCAACGCTGGTTCTAGTGTTTAGTTGACCTTTAATCTCATGCAGCCCTGTACCTGAGCCTAACTTTATTTTCCATCTTACATTGCGCTGTAATTGCCATACAACACTGTGTTATTTTAAAGTGTACAACACAATGATTTGATATATATCTGTATTGTGAAATGATTACCACAATATGTTTACTTAACATGCATCACCTCAGTTATAACTTTTGGTTTTTCTGTGATGAGAATTTTTAAGATTTACTCTCAGCGACATTCGAATATACAACACAGTATTGTTAACTATCACAACTGCCATTTATTACGTTCCCAGAGCGCGCTGATCTCATAATTGGAAATCTGCACCTTTTGATCACCTCCACCCCTTTCCCCCACCTCCCAGCATCGGCAGCCACCAGTCGGCTCTGTTTATACGGGTTTGGCTTTTTAGATCCCACGTATAAGGGGGGGATCATAGAGTATTTGTCTTTTCTCTGTTTGACTTTTTCCTGTAGCATAATGCCCTCAGGTTCTATCTGCTGCTATGATACCCCCTGGTATGGAGAGTTGACTTTGTCAGGGATGATAAGGAAGGCTTCTCTGGGATAGTAATGCCTGAGCTGACATCTGAAAGAGGAGCAGTAGTCACCTAGGCCTAGAAGAAAAGAGTGTCCCAGGCCAAGGGAAACACACACCAAAGGCTCTGTGATGATGGGGAGTGTACACTGTAGGATAAAGCTGGAGAGGTGGGTGGGAGCCTACGTACACAGCACCTTCCGGGTTAGGTTATGAAACCAATAATTGTAATAATCAGAGCAACTTATTCTTAGGTACTTAGGAGGAAGTCTTTGGTTTGAGGAATGTTGTCTTGTGGCAGGATCAGAGGGAGAATGTATTCATTCATTAAAAACTCAAGAGATTCTGATAATACCTGGACAGATGTCTACGTATAAGCTCTTAATCTGTAACTGTCTGATTGCAGACCGGTACAACAGCTCTACATATCTTCGAGCATTGTGAAGATGCTCTTAGTTTATATAATGGTGCTGGAGAGGACTCTCGCAGTAGTACGGAGACACGTTAGGGATAAATTAATATAGACTATTTAAGACCCTTGTGGCCAAAGCTAGTCATTGTTACTGAAGATCATAAAAGAAAACTGAATGAATGGAGAAAATACTAGAATGTTCAATCTTATACTGTTGTTGATTCTCCCCAAATTAGTTAATAGCTTTAATGGAATTCCAGTCGAAATCCCTAGAGGATGTTCTGAGGAAACCTTCATATAATTATCTTAATAGATTCTCCGGAAGAATAAACTGGTGAGAAAAGCCAAGATTTTGGAGGAAAAGTGCACTGCATGTGTTTTTGGAGAGGAAAGCTTGTTCTACCAGATAGTAGACTGTGTATAAATTAAAAAGCATGGTACTGGCATATGAATACACAAGGAGATTAATGGGACCAAATATCCAACGTTGGCACAGACCTAACTAGAAATTTAGTGTTTGACACATTTTTTTCCCAAGGAGATGTGTCTTGGCAGAATTGATTTTATCGAGTGCTTTTCTAAGTAACAGGACCAAAGGAGACTGGCTTTCATGAATTTTGGTTAAGGGTTTCCTGAGGGCTTGGATAAGGTTTTCATATCTTGGTTTCCTTCACCTTCACTCCCACTCCAAGAGAGTCCAGAACCTAGTTTTGGCTAATTGTGGGTTTTTCCAATAATTGTCAGATCTTGAAAAGTCATATACTCATTTTTGATCTTCACGTATTTGCTTATTCACTTGTTCAATGAACAAGTCTTTATTGTTCACTTATTTTTATCAAGGAATCTTCATTTTGTAAAAAGGAAGAAGGTTCAGGTAGAATTAAGTTTTCTTTAAGGCCAACTGTTAAAATTCTATGAATTTATTGTGAGATTTAGGGCTTTGGCAGATAGTATTTTTGAACCAAAGAAAGACATTTAGGGATTTATTTTTTAAATTAATTTATTTAAAAATACTGTATTAATTTCTACCGGGCATAGTGCCTTGGAAGTCCATCCATATTGTTACAAACGACAGGATTTCATTCTTTTTTTATGGCTGAATAGCATTTTATTGTATATATATGTTTATATTCATTTATCCATCCATGAGCACTTAGGTTGTTTCCATGTCTTTAAAATTCGTTAAATCTTTAAATTTCAAATCAGTAGGAGAAAAAAGACTTAGATATTTACTTAGTACTATATACAAAAATAAACTGAATGAATTAATAATTACATATACAATTAAACCTTAAATCAATGAAAACAAGTGACCATTTATCTATTCCCAGAGTAAGAATGGATTTTCTAAGTATAAGAGCAAATAAATAAACTGGATAAATTTAATGATGCAAAAGTATATATTTCCTTTTCAAAAATGACATAAAATGGATCAATTTTTGTAATGTAAAAATTGATAACCATAATATATAATGACTCATACAGATGAGTTTTTTAAGACCCAAATCCCAATTGAAAGATAAAGAGGTTACCAGGACATTGATAGAAAAACAAATATTGGATGAATAGTCAATAAGTGTTTGAAAAGATGTTAAAATTCCTTGAAAAGAACAAAGAAATTTGAGTTATAAACAGTAGTCAAATCTTTTACATTCTATTCAGTTGACAATAGTAAACACACACACACACTCACATGACACAGATACCAGTGCTCGTGTAATGAAATGATTCTTATGCAGTGCTATTGGGAATGTAACTTGGCAAAGCATTTCTGGAGGGCAATTTGCCACATGGAACAATAACCTTAAAAAATGTTCATGCCCCAGGAGATGTCAACCAAATGATGGAGTTGGTGATACCAGCTTTCTACTCCCCACAAAAATTAACAGTTAGCAGCTACCAGTGGAAAAAAGTAGCCCTGGGAGGCAGAGTTCAATTTAAAACTACAGCAACACAGTGGAGCAAAACAAAATTAAACAAACAAAAAACCCAATAACCACACAGAAAGAATTGCCGGGGAGATGGACACAGCTGCAATGATGTCTGGAGGGCCTAGGGACAAACAGGTGCAGGAGCCGTCAGATCAGCCGTGTGGAGGGTGACACCGGGGTCTCCAGTGGTCTGCTCAGTGGAGGACCCCAGCAGTCTTTGCTTCTGAGGACGTCAGCAGCCCTTGCGACATCCATGGCCTCGCGGCAGCTTTCACAGCTGAGGACCCCACCGTGTTTCTCCATGGAGACCCTAGCGGCCCTGTCCCCTGAAGACACCAGCAACTTTTGCCACTGAAGTAACCAACAGCCATCACCATCATGGACCCCCCACCCCAGAGAGAAGGACAGTGCTGCCCCCACGAGGAGAGGAGTTGTTGCCCTGCACCTCCCTGACTGTGCGCACAATGCCCTGGACCTGAGAATCGTGACCATCTGGCACATGCCTGTGCTCCAGACCCTGGCACTTTGGCTGCAAATTAATGAAAGTGATGGACCACGTTAACAGAATGAAGGCTAAAAATCATATCACATCCATACATGCAGAAAAAGCACTTGACAAAATTCAGTATTCTTCCATGATAAAAACCCAAATTTTCAAAAAATTAGTATAGAAATAATGGACCTCAAAATAATAAAGGCATGTGTGACAAGCCCACTGCTGATACATGCAACAATGAAAAGCCGCAAGCTTTTCCTATAAGATCAGGAAGAAGACAAGGTGCCCTCTCTCACCGCTGTTCAGTGTGGGGCTAGATGTCCTGGCCACAGCAGTCTGGCGAAATAATGAAGTAAGAGGTATCCAAGTCGGAAAGGAATAAGTAAAATTGTCTCTGCGTGCAAATGACATGATTTTTATGTAGAAAACACTTTACGCCACCAAAAAAAAACTGTTAAAACTAATAAAGGAATGAGTAAAGATGAAGGATACAAAATCAACATAACAAAGTCAGTTTTGTTTTTACACACTAAGAGTGAACTGTTTTAAAAAGAAAACAGTCCCTTTTACAGTAGCATCAAAATGAATAAAATAGTAAGAAAGATATTTAACCAAGGAGGTAAGAGATCTATACACTGAAAACTGTTAATCGTTGATAAAGAAATCAAAGAAGGCACAAATAGATATCTCAGATTCATGGATTGGGAAGAATTAATATTGTTAAAATACCCATACTGCCCAAAGTGATTAGCGAACTCAATGCAATGCCTTTCAAAATTCCAATGGCATTTTTCACAGAAACAGAAAAAAAATTCTACAATTCATACGGAACCACAGAAGACCCTGAATAGCAGAAGCAATCTTGAGCAAGAACTGCGCTAAAGGCATACTACTTCCTGCTTTCAAATTAAACTACAAAGTTATAATAATCAAAACAGTGTAGTACTGGCATAAAAACAGACATACAGACCAATGTAACAGGAAGGAGAGCCCAGAAATAAACCAGGCATATATGGTCAACTACTCTTCAACAAAGCTACCAAAAATGCACAATAGAGAGAGGACAATCTCTTTAATAAATGGTGTTGGGAAAACTGGATGTCCACATGGAAAAGAAATAAATTGGACCCTTCTACCATATGCGGAAGTCTACTCAAAATGGACTGAAGACATAAACGTAAGACCTGACACCATGAAATTCCTAGATGGAAATATAGGAGGAAGTTCCTTGACAAAGGCCTTGGCAGAGATTTTTTGACGTGTCACCAAAAACTTAGGCAACAAAAGCAAAAATAAAAAATTCCTTTATGTATGTTGCCTCCTAAGAGTTTTATAGTTTAAATGTTAATAGTTTGGTAATGTTTATTTTGAGGGTTTGTGTGTGTGTGTGCATGCATGCATGCGTAACAGCTAAGAGGTACAATTCATTCATTTGTGTGTGACTATCCAGTTGTTCCAAGACCATTTGTTGAAAGGAATATTCTTTCATATATTTTTTCTTGTCACACTTCTCAAAAATTAAATTGAAAAATAACTATTGGTTTATTTCTAGACTTTCAATTCTGTTCCATCGATCTAGGTTTCTTTCTTTATGCTAGGACCACATTGTCTTTTTAAAAATTATTATTTATTTTTATTTTTATTATTATTTTTTTTTTAGGTGAGACAACCCTTGGTTGACCTCACAGATTGCAAAGACCTTGTCAGCTTACCATCCCTTATTATTTTTAAAATTTTTTGTGCCTACAGCACCTGGTCTTCCTACGTGGTCTCCTAACCAGGCCCGACCCTGCTTAATTTCCCAGATCAGACGGGATCGGGCATGCTCCGGGTGGCATGGCCGTAGAGGGGACCACATTGTCTCAATTATTGTACTTTTGTAGTAAGTTTTGAAGTCGAGAACTGTACTTACAATTTTCTTCAGGTACATTCATTATTCATATGCTGGATCTCGTTTTCTATCTTTATGTCACTTTCTCTTGAATACTTTTTTGTCTCATTTATTTTCGATTATTAGCATTTTCTTCTGCTTTTCTTAAGACATTATATGTTGAGTTTATTTGCCCTTGTTTATTACCTCTTGTTTTTTCTAATTTGGGCTTTATTTCTAAAGTATGTTTTTCTTCTCTTTATAATTATTTCTTGATTTTTTTCCATCTTATTTCTGAGTCTACCTAATTTAATTTGTTGTTTCATGCATTTTTCTGAAAATGTTTAGCTTATTTTGGTGGTTTTATAAGCCTGACTTTCTGTTGTGCTTTCCTTGTCTGTGGTGCTCATTCTGTTTATTATTTCGTATTTTCATACTAGGTTTGTGTGGGGTTTGATCGTGATCATTTTCTGTTGCTCATTTTTCTGGAAACTGCCTGAGCTTTTAGAAGGAGGCTTGGTTCAGCTGGCTTTCCTGACTTCTTCAGCTGGCTTTCCTGACTTCGCAGAGCTCCCTTTTGATTTCACATTGTTTTTTTGTGATTTCCTGTCTCTTCCTCTCACTTTTGTCTGGCCCTTCTTTTCCTTCATTTCTGTTGTCCTTGTCCTGTCTAATTTTAATTCCACTTCCAGCATTTTCTCCTCATGGTGTCTTGAAAGGGAACTTTGTTGGTCAGTGTTAGAGTTCACAGGGCTAGACCGCTCCAGCTCCTTCAGAGTGTGCTATCCCAGACCCCTTGTGTTCACCCCCGACTGGGATGGACAGACGGAACCCCTCTGGTTTCCTGTTCCTAATTTGGCCACTGAGTTTGACAGTGAATGCCACGTGCGTGTTCTCTTGGTCTCAGGTCTGCACATGACCTCTGCTTATTACTGCAGAATTGCCGGTACCGTGACAGATCGCATGGCCGTTGCTGGTTTCTCTCCTTGCGCTTGTATTTTCAGGTTCAAGGGGATTTCTTGGGTCCGAATTTTGCGGTAAATATTCATAAGTTCTGTTCTTGTTCTTCTACAGTTATTCTGTTTGTCACATGAGAATTCTAGATGATGAAAATATTATGCTGCCACTGCCCCAAAGTCTCCTCCATCATGTTTTCTGTTTTCTTTATTGTGGTAAAAATCATAATATGAGATCTGCTCTCTTAACAAATTGAACAGCAACTTGCCATTCCCTCCTCCACTCCACCCCTGTCAGCCACCAGGCCGCTTGCTGCTTCTGCGATATTCACTACTTGAGATGTCTCCGATAAGTGGAATGATACCGTATATGTCCTTCTGGGACTGTCTTATTTCACATGGCGTGACATCCTCTAGGTTCATCCTTGTTGCCACATGTGACAGGATTTCATTCTTATAGCTGAAAAACATTCCAACGTATGTATGTACATATTCATCCATTGGCGGGCATTTAGGTTGCTGCCACATTTTAGCTCTTGTGAATCATGCCACGATGAATATGGGGGTGCAAATGTCTCTTTGAGATCCCGATGTTAGTGCTTTTAGATGAATGACCAGGTCTTGGATTGGTGGATCACATGTTCGTTTTCATACCATTTTTCATAGCTTTCCTATCAACAGTGCACAGAATTCCACTTTTTTCACATCTTCACCATCAGTTGTCATTTTTTCCCTTATTAATGGCCATCCTACCAGGTGTGAAGTGATATCTCACTGGTTTTCATTGGTAGTTCCCTTCTGCTAGTAATTTCTAGTTTGATTCTATCTTGGGAGGAAAAGATACTTTGCATGATTTCAGTCTTCTTAAATGTGTAAAGATTTGTTTTGTGGCGTGATATGTGATTGTCCCTGGAACGTTCTGTGTGCATGTGAGAAGAATGCATATTCTGCTGCCGTTACGTGGAATGTTTGCATCGGTCTGTTAGGTCCATTTGTCTATACTGTTGTCCAGGTTCTCTGATTCCTTATTGATCTTCTGTCTGTACTTATTTCCATTATTGAAAGTGGGGTATTAAAGTTTCCTACGATCATTGTGTTGCTCTGCATTTTCTCCCTTCATTTCTGTCAAAGTGTGCTTTGTATATTTAGGCTCTCTGAAGCTGGGGGCAGGTATATTTGTATTTGATATGTCTTCCTGATAAATTGAAACTTTTATCATCGTATAATGCCCTTCTTTGTCTCTTGTGACAGTTTTCGAGTTAGTCTATTTGGTCTGATGTGGTTGCCATTTCTATGGAATGTCTTTTTCTATTCTTTCGCTTTCAGCCTGTTTGTCCTAAGTCTAAAGTGAGTCTCTTGTGGACAGCGTAATTGGATCTTGTTTTTTTTTAATCCATTCAGTCCTTGATGTCTTTCAATTGGATAACTTATCCTTTAAAGTAATTATCGATAGATAAGGACTCAACTATTGCTGTTTTTGTTGTGTTCTGTCTTGTAGCTCTTTGTCCTACTTTTCCTTTCATGTTTCCTTCGTGTTTCATTGATTTTTTTTTGTAGTGATGTTATTAGACTTTTTTTTTCATTTTCTTTAGTATATCTTCTATTGGTTCTTTTCTTTGTGGTTATCATAGGGCTTTCATAAAACATCTTCCAGGTTATACCAATATATTAACAACTGAACTTATATAATTTATAAAAACTACACTTTTACTCTCCCCCACATGCCTTATATTATTGATGTCACAATTATATCTTTTTATAGTGTATGCTAATTAAATATTTCTAGTTATTGTTACTGCTTTCATTTTTAACTGCTGTACTAAGAAGTGATTGTGGCACCGCTTTAACATGGTTACGGTATTCTGTGTTTGTCTATCTACTTACCTTTACCAGCTTTGTGCTTTCAAATGCCTTTATGTTGCTGTTTAGCGCCGTTTCACTTCAACTCGAAGAACCCCTTTATCATGTCTCAGAAGGGCAGGTCTAGCACTGATGAATCCCCTCAGCTTTTGTTTATCTGAAATCCTTTATCGCTGCATTTTTTTTGAAGGACATTTTTGCTGGATATAGTCTTCTTCGTTGACACTTGTTTCTTTAATTGCTTTGAATATATCATCTCGTTCCCTTCCGTTCTGCAAAGTTTCTGATGAGAAGTCCGTTACCAGTCTTATTAGGGCTTCCTTATGTGATGAGGCCACGTTTCTCTTTCTGCTTTCAAATCTCTTTGTTCTTGAGTTTTGACAATTTAATATAATATGTCTCAGTTATGGAATTCTTTAGATTCTTTTTTTTCATTCATTTTTGGCTTCTTGATCCTGGTTATCCATTTCTTTTCCCAGATTTGGGACGTTTTCAGCTATTTAATTTTTATGCACCTTTCTCTCCTCATTTTGAGATTCCCATCATACGAAGACTGATTCGTATTATGGTGTCCATTAGATCTCTTTGGCTTACTTTACTCTTTTCATTCTTTTTCCTTTTTTTACTCTTCTGATTGGATAATTTCAAGTGACCTTTGTTCAAGTTGGCCGTTTCTTTGTTCACTTTGATCGAGTCTGCTATTGAACCCAGCTATTGATCTTTTCAGTTCAGGTTTTTGTATTATTTAGCTCCAAAATGTGTTTCTTTTTCTTTATTTTTCATCTCTCTCTTGATATTGTCATTTCAGTTGTGCGCCATTATCCTGAGCTTGTTGAGCCTCTCTATGACAGGTAATTTAAAATTTTGTCAGGTCATTTCTATATACCTTCATTTCTTTAGTGTCAGTTTCTGGAACTCCATTTTTTCCCTTTTTTCATGAACCTTTTAGCATTGTGTTGGTACTGCACATTTGAAGAAAAAGTCATATCTCAGTCTTCACGTACTGGCTCTGACTGGGAAAGACCTTCACCGATCATTCCAGCTAGAGACGTTGGGGACCTGTGAATGTATCTTCTCTGAACTTGTGTGTATAGATTTGTAGATAGAGGGATTTTTGGTCTTTATTTCAGGACCTCATAATCTCTTGCTTTCTTGTGTCTCTGAAACAGTAGCACGTCACTAAGGTACTTTTTTTTTGTTCTCAGCTGCCGCGTGCAACTGTAATACGCCAGTTTTAATCAGTGCTCGGAGTTAGGCAAGACAAACTATTCCCTTGGGCAGTGCCCTGGAAAGCTAGGATGTTGGATGCATGTTTCACTTCCTTTTTCCCTCCTAAGGTGGAAGCCTCAAGTTAACACACCTTCTCCTGATGCTGAGTGTGCCTCCCACAGCCAGCCACTCACCTGTTACATTGGTGTCAGCTTCCTCCAGGCATCCAAGCTACGCTTGATCTGTCAGGGCTTCACGTGAGGCCAGACGGAATCCAGCTCCTCAGGTAGCACTCTGAAAGGCTGGAATAGTGGACCCATGTTCCACTCCGCTCCCTCACTATCAAGAGGGACGCCTCAAGTTGTGTGCCTTCTCCCAGCTGTGCAAAGCTGTGTTAACTGCGGCATCGCACCTGGGGGAGAAGAAAAGTTGCAGGATGGGATGACGTGTTTTGGCGCTCAATTCTGCTGCCTTGGGGGAGGGGCTCCTATCAATAAAGTGAAATTGTTCTTTTTGCTTTTTTCAGTACAACTGTTCTAGACCTTTTCCTTGTCTAGGGCACTGCAGCATCTTAACTGGAATGGAGAATTCCCATAAAAGTAGTTTGGTCCACATATTATAGTTAAATTGATGTTTCCATCCGGGGGAGGTTCTGGGATTTCCTTTTCTGACATCTTGTGATGTCACGCATTTAACTCTTCAAGTATTATATATTGCAGAAAAATGCAAATATCATATGTATACAGCTTGATGACTTCTCACAAACTGAACAGACCCATGTAAATCTGTGCCCATAATGCCATCATATTACAAAGACAATTTAGTTGTATATAAAACTCTAGGTTTGACACTCTTTTCCTTCAGTGTTTTGAAAATCCTACTCCATTGTCTTTTTACATCTAGTCTAACTTGTTGAAAAGTCTGGTGTCCATCTGGTTCTTCTTACTTTGGTACTTATTCTTTCTAGACTCCTGTAAATATATTCTTCGATATTTCTAAATTTCATTGTGAATATGTCTAGATGATAGTTTAGTTATTTTGTTATTTCTCCTCTTTGCAGTCTTCTAATATGGGATCATTCATATTTAATCTCCTATTTTTGTAAATATTTCTCTAATTTTTAATATTTCTTGGCATCATGTTGAATGGCTGTTAATATGTAATTTTGTATTTTTTATTAAAATTTCGCTACTTTTAAAATTAATATTGCAACTTGCTTTTCAAAGCCCTTATTCTCCCATGTATCTCCTTCCCCAGACAATTCCTTTTTATTCTGTGCCCTGGTTGCCCTGTTATCCCCTGCTGCACATGCGTTAACATTTAAAAGCTAGTGTGTGCCTTTACATGCTTCCAACGAATAACGCTGAAGGCTGCTCCGACCCAAAGGCATTTCCCATGGGGGCAAAACAAGGTAAGCCAGGTGTTCAGGGAGGTGCCACACAAGTCAAAACACACAACCACCATTCTTTGAGAACGAGGCCCATCGTTCCCCCTCTGGTACCAGGCATGAGAGATGCCATTCATCCCCGTGGCTGCCTCTGGTCTGTGGGATGGCAGATGGTAGGTGAACATGCACAAACGTCCTCACGCCCTCTGAGGAAATTTGGCAATATCTTTCTTCATGATAGCTCCCTGAGTATTATAAGCTTAGGTTCCAGAGTTCTAATTCCAGAAACAACAGAAAGTTGTTTCTGTGGGGTTTTGACAGCTTAGTCATTGCTTTAGCAGAGGCACACATTTCTGAAGTCCCTTACTCTGCAACTTCGAGTGATGTCTCTTTTTATTTTTAACATCACAATTTCATGGATGCTTTTACCAAAAATCAAACATCGTGTGCGCCTCGTTAACAACAGCAAAGTTAACCTAGGCGTACAAGGGTATCAATCAGGAAGATGACAGTAAACTCACTAGGCCCCGTAATGTTACTGGTATTTTTAATACGGACAATGGTAGGAATGTACATCTCCATTCCACTACTTACTGGATGTGTGAACTTGAGCAAGGCAGCCTCTCTGAGCCTCAGTCTGTAAAATGGGAATAATGATGATGATGTTGATAATAATAATAATAATATAATAATAATAATAATAAATGCCTCATAGCACATAGTGAGAATGAAATGAGATAAGGTAGTGTTGGGCAGAAGACCAGCCAAACAGTGCTTAGTGAATGGTTCTTACTAAAAATAATTATAGTGTAACTGTTTCTAATCTCAATGCGAAAACACCTTAGCAAACCGAGCTCATAATGAAAATATGAAAATTGGGTGAAATACTAACTTGGCTGTCAATGAATCTGCTATTTTGTTCTGGGCTAAGCATCTCCAGGGATGAATTAAAGTCGAAGGGCTTTTTTCTAGGTGGATGAGGGTGGGAAGGCAGGCAAGATATATCTTACCCTCATTACATTTATCGTGCTGTGATATTTATGCCTGCATCTGTCAGTTTTAGATCGTAAAGCATAAGGATCATATATTTAAATTTTTTGTCATGTACAGTGTGTAAGATAAAAACCTTTTCATATTGCAGCTGTGACTCCAATTTAAGAAGGTTGATATGGCAATTTAGAGCAAGGTTTGTTTACTCTTGGAACATTGCAAAGCGACTTTAAGGCTCTAGATGCTTCTCTTCACGGCATTTAGAAAAAAAATCCAGCTCTTAAAAACACTTCTAACAGAGCTGTCAGTTTTCTTCCTGGCGTTATGTGAAAATAACTATTCGAGCCATCGTATGAGTTATGGGTATCTTATGGAATTTTCAAAGTGCTGTTGAAAAGAAGAGTGCATATTTTTTAAAAAAGGGAAGTTTTCAGGGCTCAAATGACTAAATGAGGTAAATGAGAAGCAGCAAAATTAGACTTTTTTGTGTATGTATGTTTGAAAGGGTGCAATATCTTTTGGAAATGTAATTCGATTGTTTTGGGCAATAATTGTATAACCAGAAATCCCCAGCTGCATTCTCTATCATGTCTCTGATCAGCTAGACCATGTGGAGATTATGGAGTAGAGGTTAGTGACCTTCTCAGGTTTGAGTGCCATTAGTAGTATAAATGAACAATTAAAAATAGGCAGGTAGAAGAGAGAGAAATCTACCAACACACAAAAAAGAGAAACAAAAAGCAAGGATTGTCAGATTGCTATCAGCCTCAAATGCCATGTTTCCTACCTCTATAATAGAAATTTACTTTCAGCATGCTAGAAAGAGACTAAATATACATGGATAAGCCAGAAGGAATTTAAAATTCACAAAACCAAATACAGGTATAGCTCATTTAATTGCATTTCACTTTATTGCACTTTGCAGATACTGTGTTTTCATTGATATTGAGGCAAGACCTTCCACCAGCAAAGACATTATGACTTGCCGAAGGCTCAGATGATGCTTAGCATTTTTAGCATTATTTTTAATTAAAGTACGTGCATCATTTTTGTAGACAATATTATTGCACACTTAATAGATTACAGTATAGTGTAAACGTAACTTTTATGTGCCCTGTGACTCACTTTATTGTGATACTGGCTTCGTTGCAGTGGCCTGGAGCCGAAGCCATACTCTCTCTGAGGTCCGCTTGTGCCTTCTTCGAAGGCCGTTTCCCGCTAGTGCCCAGCAGGAGCTCGTTAGGCATCATTTATGTGCCCCAGAGTTGGGTTTGCGTTTCCGTCAGTATTCTCTTAGTCTGCGCCTCTGTTATAAGCAAAGGTTGTGTCACATTTCGTACCAAAGGACTGCCTGTCATCAGACTTTGCTGGAATGTTCATAAAGAAAACCAAGGTATTTTGGATATGACCTGCAGAATGAGCCTTGTGGAGGCCGTCACTATTCGTGGAGGGCCTCTGTCCTTCTGAAATACCTCCCGCTTGTGACTGGCTGCAGCAAGGGCGTGTGTCCTGACTACGCGGCATCTCTGTCCCTCCTGCCCATCTCGAGGGTCTTTCCTCTTATACCTCAGCTGCAGAAAATCTGCCCTGCTGGTCTTCAGGGCTTTCTCAGCAACAGTTTTCCTGGACGTGGTTGTAGTTTCGTGAGACCACTGGAAGAAGTGAGTTGAGGATCTCACTACTCCAGCACCTTGAACCATGCTCGCTACCTCCCATATGTTAAGTGTAAGATTAACCCCCAGGGGTGTTCAAAGTAGACACAGTCCTTGACTGAGAAACGCATCGTGTTTCCGAAGTGTTGGACCCAGAACATTTTTCCATACGAAAAAAGAATTTTAAATAGTGCCGGAACTAGCGCTCCAAAGGAGTTAACCCATTGTGTGACTGGTGTTTTTCCTTTAGATAATCCATGCGGATTCTCTCTTAAGGAGGAGACGACATTGCAGAGGAACATTTTGGGGCTTTCTTTTTATGTTATTTATTGGGCCGGATAGTGAGTACATATGTGTTCGTTATATTTTTTCGGAACTTTTCATATGTCTGAAATAGTTTATAATTGTAACAATGCTATTTTAGTTCTGGAAGTTTACTTTGAATATGAACATTTAAAAAACATTTACCTTGACTCTTGATAATTATGGGAAATAATGGTTCGATTTGAAAAAGAGAGCTCGAAATTCTGAAGGGGTTTTATGAATATTTCCAATGCCATAGGTTTGATGGTAATGATCTTCATTTTGACTAATATCACTTCAGAATGTATGTTTTTGCTGTTAAGTGTATCACCAACATTTACCTATGGACCACATGTATAGGCGTGGTTTTGAGAGAGAAGGTGCATAGTCATTCACTTGAGAAAGTTGGCAGATTTTGAAAGGCAAAGATGAAATTGCATGTGCATGTACAGACACGTGCAGGATCATCTTGACGTACAGTTACTTGAAGTCGGCGCTTATGAAAAACAGGAAAGTGAGGGAGTAAAGCTTGTGCAGGATCTCAGTATGGAGAAAGGCAGTGAGGAAAATAGTCGAGTTAAGCGTCACAAAGGCGTCCCCGACAGTGGGTGGCGTGTGGAGGCTTGAGGTACATGGAGTCGTGTAGGAGCTTGGCTTTGGCAAAACAGTGTGCAGACAACCATTAGGATTTTTGAAATCTGTATAACTCATGGAATGCCTTATATGTTTACAAATATATAAAACAAATCAGCTACTCATTACATTTTAGCTAACAGCTGAGTTAATTTTTAAAATAATTTGGTTAGCTTTTTGTGTATGGAGGTTTTTTGGTTTATTTGATTTTTTGCTGTATTGCACTGTACAACATTAACTTTTATATTCAGACATTAATCCATTTGTAAAACTCATTTCTGGTTCAGTAAAGCATTCCCCTGCTTTTTGGGAGAGACTAAGAAGCAAATTTTTCTTCACTAAATTCATGGTGCATTTGTTCAGGATGTGTGTCCATTTTACAGATGCCTGTCTGGCGTTGCCATGGAGAGGTTCTTTATACTGCCTTCTTTCAGCTCCACTTTTGGAACATTATCAAGACAGAAAATTGGCCCAAGGAATCTTTCTTTGAAGTCCATCGTCTGGTTATACAGAAGTATTTGGCAAAACTCATCTTGTGACCAGTATCTAAATTTAGCCGTTAGAATAAGACTAAAGAGGGAACAGATGCAACGGAGAACACAATAAAATATGACGAATGGAGTTATGTGAATGGAGGAGTTTTTCTTTAAAAGAGTATAGTCGCCATTTAAGAGAGAAGTGGGTGTGAAGACTTGGGAATCTTTAAGTAACAAAGGCAGAGAACCTCAGAGAGAAAGAGGGCAAAAATCAAATACAATTTGACACTTTTAATGAGTGATATAATTTACTTTATATTGGACCACACATTTTGTGTTTTATCTTTTTAGGCACATGTGGAAAGCATAACCATCTCTGTGGTTTTATTTTATGTATGTTTATACACAGTAAAGGATATCTTTCCAACTGTTCGCCCTAAAACTTCTTCCCCGTTTTTTTCCTCTTCTGCAGATCCCAGAGTCCTTGAGACATCGCGCATGGCAGAGACTGGTGTTAGATGCTTCAAGGGTAAGATTAAGCACACACTTCTACATACAGCTAGGGAAAGTGTATGAGCCCTGGGAGCATGTTCCAGTTTATACTACATATTTTGTATTTCCCGAAGAATTTCCCTTTTCATTTTTTTCCCCTAAATACTGGCTAGATGGAATAAGAAGGTATGTTTCTGCTACTGGAAATGGAGAAAGAAATCTTGATACCTTTCTGCTCTGGGAGAAATCTGAATCTCTTGAGATCAGTGCCAGCTAGAGTAACATTTTCAGAAAGCTGTTAGAAATGTAATGGCAGCTTGTTGATACTTAAGTTGGTCCTGTTAATTTGTATCTGTTATATAGAATGCTGCAAATTTTCAAGTGAATAAAGTTTCTTTACCCTAGAAGATGTTCAGATAACAGAATTGCAAGGGACTCTAAGCTTAATTAGAATCTGTTTGGTAAGTGATGCTGAGTTCAACGTTGTTGAGGGTTATTTTTCATTGCTAATGTAAATGAAAGACACCTTCAAAAATCTCAGTGCTTTAAAATAAGACAAATTTCTAAGATAGAACAAGGCTATGAAGTTAGAAGATGGTCGAAATCCTGGGTACGTCCTTTATTTTCTTTTCTGATTAACAGTTTTTTGCCATTAAGGTACAGGGCATTGTTCTAATTTATGCAGAGGCTGTAGGAAAAAATTAGATTTCCATGATTAAATTAAAGTTTTAAGTTAAGGGAGAATGTGCCCAATCTTTTTATTGTTTATGACACCACTGAGTTTGTATTTTAATCTTTTGTTCTGTTGAATACCTCATCATCTTGTGTGATATTCACTAGACCCTCGATGTAACATGCTGCTCACTCTTTTAGAGGGGAAAAAAGGTCACAAAGACATTATCACACTAAAAATTACATTTTGGTGTTTTCCCTTTAAAAATGCTTTAAGCCTGTCGATCTAAAAGTCAATAACCCATTTATGGCAATTTTGCTTTTTGTTTCTCAACTGGTGAGAACAAGGAGGCACTTCTTTGCTTTTTGTAATTTCCGTTTTGCAGCTGGACCCAAAGCTGATACTATTATGCTTTGGTATTGATACACGTTTGTGTTTATAAAGAACTTGCCCTTATTCATTAGTTATTATTATGACTATTGAAGCATTATTGTATCGTATTTCATTAAGTGTTTTTAATTGCTGAAGGAGATATTAGCAAGCCTAAATTTTAAGCCTAATTTTTACTCACTTGTTAACTATTAGATTTTCTTAAATTATTTAAAATTGGTTTCTCTAACCTGAGCAGGAATCTTATGGTCTTTTAAAGAAATTATAATAAGCAAGATGTTTGCATGTTTTCAAGGCTAGTTGGAAGATTTGTAGATAGCTCTGTTTTACAAGCTACTCCAACAAGCATTGAAATCTACTACCCTACCTGTGCGCATGACACTGTGGTATGTGCCATGGGAGACGCAAGGAAGAGGGACTGTACCTAATCTTAAGAAATTGACCATGTAATAGGAAAGACAAACCTGTGCAGATTCCTGTAACAAAAGGTAGACGGTCAAGTATTGAAACATACTTTGTTTCTAAATGTATGTATGTGAGCCAGAACAATAAGAGAAATAATCAGTTGTGTGAAATCAACTATTAAATTGTAAAGCAAAAACGTATACATGGAAAGCAAGTGTGACTGGATTAATTGACTGTATGATATACTTTGCTTGCCGATGATACGGTACCAGATTGCACAGTACTGTAGTAGCAAATGTCAGTAAGAAAGCCAGTACACTAAGTCAGATCCCGACAGATCGGAATTTCTGGAATGGCTAATGGACAGCCTGCTATCATTTTTAACTAGGCTCAGCAGACATGGCCGCTGATAGAAAAGAGGACGTGTTGGCATGGTCATGCAGGAGGGGGACTCCACACGGACCCGAAGGAAGGGGTAAGAGCCGATCGCAAGTAACTGGGAGTGCGTACAGGTGGCTGTGCTTGCGTGGAAGGTATTTCAAAGATGCTCATGCTCCAGGATATTTTAATCGACTCATGTAACTGCAGGTTTTCTAGTACAAAACCATGTGAATTGACCATGGTCATATAGATAAGATTTTCTCAGGCTTAAAACAATCAAAATTCATGATCGACTAAACAAAAGAAAAGTTATCAACCTAAATGTTTTCATTCTTTATTTAAAATAGCATTGGTCGAGGTTTTTTGTTGTTATAAATAGGTACATTAGATTTAGCACTTACAAGTAATTTGGGTGTGTGCATGTTTTAAGGTTAACGTTTTTCCTTTTGTACACTTAGTTTGGAAAGATCCTAGAATGTCCGCTAGCTTCATGGTAAATCTTCTATCTACCTGATCCATTTATTTAATTATCCATATTTTTATCATTATCATCATCATACGGACAAGCTAATCAGTAGGCCACTGAAATCAAAAGATTTAATTGTATTATATCTTTTCTGAGTGAGCGAAAATGTCATTGGAATACTGTTCCACAAGTCCCTGTCTGGCCCTCTTTCTCCGAGCTTGCCTTTATTTCTTCCCCCGATTCGACACAGTTGCTTAGGTGTGGTATCTGTAAGTAGAAAAGGTATTTTTAGTGTTATTTGCAAGTGAACAGATTTATGTAAAAGTGCTCTCTAAACTGTAGAGAGCTAAATATTAGTTATTTTATCAGTAGGAGGCGATCGGTAAGCAAACCTTTCCAGTATTTTTCTCCCTGTTTCTTTGATCCTCAAAATAGCTGCTTTCTTTCACAGAAGTCAAAACACATCACTATCACATTTCTGTCCCATTTTTGTATATTACTGCTCTTTGTGGCTGTCGTTACAAACAGCAAAATATGAAATCGAATTTAAGAAAATGAATACAAATACTGAGATTTATTTGTTCATGTATTATTCTTGGCATGTTATTTGCCAGTTTTCAGGATTGTCTGTCACCAAGGCCTCTTAAGGATAGTTGCAAATAATGCTCAAAACACACTAAAAATATGTTGACTGATAAAAGAAGAGCAGTCACTTTCTCATTGGCTCCAGCATTATAACCTTCAAGACAGTTTCTTTGAAAGGTTAAAGAAGTACAAGTTGGAGTTGATAGTGGTCATGGGGGTGGGGAGCTTGGCACAGGTAACGCTGGCAGCGTGTATAGAGTCAGAGGAGAGAAAGAGCATCAGGGGGATCGTTTATAAACTATGTAAACGTCTAACCAGTGTACTGTGTACTTGAAACTAATAAGAAATTTTTTTAAAAAAGATATTTTCTTTGTTCGCCAGTAAAATTAGAGCAAAAATCATCATAATACTTTATATCTGGTGTCCACTTTACCCTTTTTTCCCCTGCCATCTTTGTGTTACTTTAGCTCATCAGCTAAAAGGGATTGTAGAATAACAGAGCTTGAAGGCCGCCCCAGAGAAGAGGTGGTACAGGGCTCTAGTGCAGAGCCTGAGCTCTGAGCCAGACTGCCTAGATTCAAATCTTGGCTCCACCTCTTCCTAGTAGAATGACCTTGAACACATTACTTAATCTCTGTGTATCAGTTTCTTCATCTGGAAAATGAGGATGCCCATCGTACCAAAGGGGGGTTAACGAAGTTAACTCCTCACACCAGGTAAGGATCTTAAATAGTGCCTGGTATATAGTTAAGTGTTCAGTAAGCATTAGCTGCAAATACTGTGAGGCAATATTGTAAATCCTATCCTGTCATGATCCATTCATTTAAAAAGGATGTATCGAACTGCATTAGCATAACTCCGTGCTAAGTAGTGTAGCTACAGTGATGAACGTGACCCTGTCCTGCTGTCCAGAAACTTAACAGTTTAGACAGTGATCGTTTTTCAGGATCTGAATCGAGGCCTTCAGGCTTATTTTACTCTCATACATTAGGAATAAGTTGATTTAAAAATTAAAAAAATATATGCCCCCATCTCTGAAATGCCTCTTTGATTTGGCATTATTTTTCAAACTTCATAATTTATCTAAACTATAACCGAAGTCATGTACTTTACAGCTTAATGGGCTCATAATGCATGATTACACAACTTCAGAACCCATTTCGTTAAATGAAGTGGTGACATTTTACGCACTGTTGAGCCAACTAGAATGATTTTTTGCCCTTAGCTATAACTTCTCTGTGTCCTTATTTAAAAATGTCCTGGGTTTTGACGAGAGAGATCTGTGGAACCAGGCTCTTTTTGCCATTCCGTCAGGAGAAATAAAAGAACTGGTGAAACGGGAAAGTGGTTGAAATGCCCCAGTTGGTGTTATCATGCATTAAATTATCTTTATTTACTAATAGTTTGATTAAAGTGAATTTTAAAATTACAGCCTTATTCCCTTTTAAAAAATACCTTACCAGTTAGGAGAGCACGCACGAGTATGTGTATATTAAATCATTAAGAACTATACTTGGAGCACTTCACGTTTTTGCTCCCTTACATATTTAAAGCAGCTTGGGACGGCGGTCCCATTTCCAGGACAATATGAACACAATTCCGTTACTCTTTACTCAATAAACTGACTATGAGAGACTACAAAAATAGTTTGCTCAGCCTCGGAGGGGGAAGAACCGTGATGCAGGCTGCCCTGTCTTACATGACGTGCTGTCCTGGCTTGCTTATATGTTGACAGTTTCCCCCGTTCCTTGCTGTGCACATCAACTTGAAATCATGTAACTTTCCCTCCTCAAAATGAATTAACATTTTTTCGTTGTTGTTATATGTGAACTGCAGAAAATAAAGGCAAGCACAAAAAGAAAAAAATTATCAGCAGTTTCATCTTCTCACAGCTACTGATGTTAACACTTTTGGGGGTATTGCTTTCTAGAAACATTTGCATGCACCTGTAAACAGATATCGCATTTTTTTACACGAAAAATTACTTTTTTACTCTGCTTTTTTCACTTAGTATGTGCTCTGTCACTACATGTATTTCTGAAAGGCCGGATTTTGTTGTTTGCATTCACTGTAATTTGTTTACGTAGTTCTCTAAATATTAACTATTTAGGATGTTTCCAATTTTTTTCTATTAAAGCAGCATGGGACTAAGTATTCTTATGGTGACATTTTTCATCTCTTTATTCAGTAAATATTTGTTGAATACCTAATGTATGTTAGCCACTATATTTGGTATTGGGCTACAACAGTGAGCACAAAACACAGTTACTACTCACGTGGAATTTAAATTCTAGCAGGAGAGCATATGTTAATCAAATAATCATGTCACTGTGAGTGTTCGTTTATAACGAGAATGGATACTCCGAAAGAAAGGGCTACTGTTCTGGAGAAAATACAGCCAAGGACCTTCCCAGGCTGTGGGACAAGCAGACTGGAGGTTATTGCACTGGTTTGGGTAAGAGGTGACAGCTTTGATAAGGCCGGCGGCGGACATAGAAGTCGACAGAGCCGGGAGATCTTTAGGTCGACTCGATTCAACTTAGAACTTGTTCTTAAGTATTTTTTAAAATATAGATTTTCAGAAATGGAATTCTCAAGACACAGGGTCGAAGTATTTAAAAGCTTCTGGTAGATATCAAATTGCTTTCCAGAGAGAGTATGTTCGTGTACTCACCCATCAGCAGAGTATTAGGGTGCTCATTTCCATGCGCCTTCATCAACAACGAGCATTCACATTTTTTATTTTTTTTTGTTTTTAATACCTTTTCCACAAATTGAGTAAATACTTCAGGTTTTCCAATGGGGATGATTTTACCACGTGTAATGCCCTGGTAGTTTTGGCAGGCAAGAGTCCTCCCTTATCTACAGTTTCAGTCTCCGTGGTTCGAAGATATTAAATGGAAAATGCCAGAAAGAAACAATTCATACCTTTTGCATTGTGCGCTGTCCTGAGTAGTGTGCTGAACTGTCACAGCCCTCAGCCCAAGGCGCCAGTCGCCCCTCTGCCCCACGTGTCCGCGCTCTCCGTGCCGCCAGCCGTCAGTCCCTTAGCAGCCGTCTTGGTTCTCGGTATCGAGCGCTGCTGTCAAGTGACCCTTGTTTATTATTGTTCTGACTGCCCCACTGTGTTACCGTTCACCTCTCACTGCGCCTAAGCAATGAATTACACTTCATCGTGAGTACGTGCGCATGGGGAAAACAGGACATACGCGCTTCGCGCGGGTCCGTGCCTTCAGCGTTCACCGGGGGCCTCGGAGCGCGCCCCCTGTGGGGAAGCGCGGCCGGCTGCAAGTACGCGCGCATCTACTTTACAACGTCCGACACTAAAACAAAAAGAATTTCAGGAGAACGTTGTCTTGGGAACATGGGCGGACACGTGCAAGAGAGATCTACCCCGATTAAGCAGGACTGGAAAGTGACGGTTTTTGTTGAAATTTGTAGTAAACCAACCTGTGTTCTGTGTAGTCCGTGCCGAGACTCCTACTTTCCTAAAGACTGTAACTCTTCTACCAGGAGTTTGCACTTAGGGCTTCCAATTATTTTAAATAAACATACCGATAAAGGGCCCAAAGGTATATAAAGATTTTGACCGCAAAGACAGAAATTTAGAAATGTTTTTGAAATTTTATGTAACGTTCGATAGCTTAATAAATAAATGTATAGTACATTTTTGGCAGTGTAGGGTTGGGTATAGCTGTAAGTAAGAAACTAAGAGAAATGAGTACTTTCTAAAAAGCAATTGAAATCCTTTCTTTTTCTCCAAAATAGTTAGCGTTTGAAAGGTATTGACCTCAGATTTAGAATAAAAGCTATGTTCATCATACTTTTATGTTTTTCTCAAATAGGCACATAATTCTACATTATTGAAATATTGTTACATTTGAAATGACACGTTACTCACTGCTTTGTTTTCCCTCAACAGTTAAAAGATGTCAATACTCAGAAAATCATAAAAGCAATGCTCGCTTACGTGTGGCCCAGAGACAGGCCTGATCTGCGAGCCAGGGTTGCCATTTCCCTCGGATTTCTGGGTGGTGCGAAGGTAAGAATGAGAGGAACTGTGTGTGTTTGTTGGTCTAAGGAATGCCGTGACATTTCCTACTAATGACACTTGGGCTGATGTAGGCCGCATTTGGGGAAGCATTGTCAACTTTTAGAACCCGTGTTTATGTGACTCATGCAGTCAGCACAGATTTGACGGTGATTCTCAGTTTATCTGGCCTTGGCTTAACGGACCGTGCTCCGGAAACCAGCGTAAGGCGCAGGGTCGTTTGCTGCAACAAGCCTCACGACTCTACACAAAACTCCTCAGAGTCCTGTTGCCTCCTGAGTCTGGTAGGCTTGGTTCTCAGTTCCCAGTAAATTGAGGAGGATGAACACATTTTAGGCACAGCGATAGTCACAAGTGGTAAACAGCAGTGTAACATCAAGGGATAAAATGAGGGGAAACAACCCAGCCACCAAGGCTGGGCATCTTGGTGCCATTCAGTACAGGGGCTCTGTACATCTTGGCAGCCTCCTCCGTTTGTCACTGTACCCTAGCACCTTTTAATCAGGAAAACTTATAATGAATGACTCTGAGCTTTCAAGGACAATCCTTTATTTTCAATTTTTTCAAATATTTTTGAAGTCGGTGAAATATACGTTTAGGTACAATACATAGTTCTGGTACATACATACATAGGCTGTGAAATCAGATTTCCTGGGCTCTGCCGCTTGCTAACTTTATAACCTTGGGCCTACTGCTTCGACTCTTTGCCTCAGATTCCCGATTTATAAAATAAAGTAAAATACAGTTGTTATAAGGATTATGTAAATTAACATATAAAAGGCTTAGAACAATGCCTGGCACATAGTAAAATATCATGTACACATTGAAATAAAAATAAGTTCAGATTTGTGTTGGAAATATGGTTAAAAAAGTCTGCTCAAAAGTATAAATGAGGGTCGGCTATAATTTGGTTACCACTGTTACATCGGTGTTAACATATTGTTTCAGAACACAGTTCTTACCATCCGTTTTTCTTCGCTATGTCATATATATTCCTCTTTTTTTATTTACTTTTTTTTCCTATCTCCAAAAATATTTTTTGAGAATTTGTCATACCAAGTACTGTCGTTGGCACTGCAGGGTATTCAAATACAAATAAAGCACCTTCTCAAATCACAGAGGATGAGCCGAGCTTTATTTTATTGCCACAATACAAAGCAGGTCTTAAAACGCTTTAGAGGAAGTGTTGGGGGTTTCAGAGGGAAGAAGCATGGCGATGGGAGTCGAGGAAGGTTTCGCAGACGGAGGTGGTGTCTGACATAGGCCCGGATGGATAAGGAGGGTTCCCACAGGAGCGGGAATAACACGAAGATGGGGGACGTGCGGCGCGTGTGGAGCGGTGAGGAGCGCAGCCTCGCCCCACTGGGGGATAATGTTTCAGAGGAAGTAGATGTCATCTCCAGAAGACCAGGAGAGCTGCTAAGGCGAAATGCCTTAAGCGAAAAACAGAAATTTGGCTGCGGGGGAAGCAGGACACTCTTGGGCAGAGGAGTGGCGAAGGCACAGCCGCATAGGGTGGGCTCGGGCGCTGGGAGGCATGGCGGGGGCGACATTCATTTCCTTTCGGTGCATCGTCAGTGCATCTTTGCTGGCCAGTTAGGGGCTGACGTGACCAGCGGGGAGAGAAGCAGTAGTTAGTACTGGAGTGCTGGCGTCGATGGCATCGTGGACGGGAAAAGGCCAGACACGTTGAGCGGAGGACGCAGAGGCAGCAGGACTCAGCAGCAGATCGGGAGGAAGAGGAGTCAAAGATGACGCCCAGGCCGGCAGGTGGTAACGCCTTTACTCAGGCAGGCCGGAGGTCAAGAGGTCTTGTTTGGGAAGGTGAAAATTTTGCTTTTGCTCATGTTAAGTTTGAGATACTAGCAAAACATCGAGTCAGAGAATTAGTGAGTTCACCGAGGAACAGGAGAAATAGAAGATGGCTACAGACGGAACCTGTAGTGAGTAAATAGTGGTGGGAACACGGACGGAGACAGAGAGGTGGGGTAAGGGCACCGATTGCATTGATGAGGGCTCTGCCCTCGTGACCTAGTCCCCTCCTAAAGGGCCCTGTCCTAACACCGGAGTCCCGCGGCTGGACGTCAACAAATGAGTGAGGGTCAGAGGCAGCACACAGACATTGACGCCAAAGCAAAATGCACTGAGCAAACATTTCTTAAGTGACCCTTAGGTACAAGGTGCTGTGCCAGGCAGCTGGGAACACAAACATGAATGAAATGTGGACCTTGCCCTTCTGGATGGCAGTGGACCGAAGGAGAAAAATAGACAAATAATGATAAAAAATATAGGTACATCATAATGAAAACAGCGAAAATGAGTCACAGATTAAGCAATATGGGTGTTTCGACAATCAGGCATTAGGGAAAGCTTCACGGAGGGCCTAGAGTTTTTCAGTAACTGCTATCTTGACATTTGTAGTTTCAAAAGATTCCTGTACTTCTTGCTTAACTTTGATTCTTTAAAATTTTATGAAAAACACTTTTGAAAATGAAACTGCTACCTGAAGCTTTTAGCTTGAGAAGTATGGATTATATCCTTGAGTACTTGTTAAAAGTAAAAATCTTTATATTTTAGAGACCTTTTAGGCTTAGAGAAAAATTAAGCAGGAAGTACAGAAAGTTCTTGTGTACCTGTCCCCCTAAAACACTCAATTTCTTCTATTACTGACGTCTTGCCTTAGTATACCACATTTGTCACAATTGATGAACCAGTTATAAAAAAAATACATTATTATTAATTAAATTGTATTTACATTATGATTCACTCCTTGCATTGTAGTTTATATGGGTTTGGGAAAATCCAAAATGTCACGCAGCCACCGCTGAAGTATCATACAGAATAATTTTCACTGCCCTAAAAATCCCATGCGTTTCGCCTGCTCACCTCTCCATCCATCCGCCCGTATCCCTGGCAACCAGTGGTCATTTTACTGTCTCTTTAGTTTTGCCTTTTCCAGAATGTCATAAGGTTGAAATCAGACTGGCTTCTTTCACTTGACAATGTGCATTTCAGAGTCATTCATGTCTTTTTGTGATTCGATTCTTGTTATTGCTGAAAAACGTGCCATTGTATGGATGCGCTGTGGCGTGTTTATCCATTTACCTGTAAAGGACAGCTTGGTTGCTTCTAGATTTTGGCAATTATTAAAAAGCTGCAAAAAAACAGAATTTTTGTGTGACATAAAATTTCAACTTATTTGGGTAAGTACCGAGGAGTGCAGTTGTTAGGTTATATGGTGAGAGTATCGTTGGCTTTCTGAGGAACTACCAACCGGTCTTCCAGAGTAGCCGTGCTGTCCTGCGTCCCACCAGGAACGAAGGAGCACCCTGTGGCTACACGTCTTCGTCCGTGTTCTGGATTTTAGCCATTCTGATGATACACAGATAGTGGCATCTTAGGTTTGTTCTAATTTGACACTGCCTAATGTGACCTACAACTTTTCATGTACTTTTGGCCATCTATGTATATTCTTAGTGACATCTCTGTCAGGTCGTTTGCTCATTTTTCAGGTGGGTCGTTCGTTTTCTGTTTTTGAATTTTGACAGTTCTTTGTGTTACATTTTGGACAGTGCTCCTTTATCAGATGTTTTGAAAATATTTTCACTCAGCCTGTGGCTTGTATCTTCCTTCTCTGAACAGTATCTTTCACAGGACAAAGGTTTTAAATTTTAATGAAGTCCAACTTATCAGTGTTTTGTGGGTTGTGACTTTAGCTCTATGGTCATTGCCAAATCAGAGGTTACCTAGATGTTCGTTTATGTTACCTTCTAGAAGTTTAATAGTTTTATGATTTACATTTAGATCTATGATCCATTTGGAGTTAATTTTTGGAAAAGGTGTAGGGTCAGTGTCCAGATTTTTTTTTAACATTTGTTCCAACACCATTTTTTGAAATTTTCCCACAGGGCTGCCTTTGATTTGTCGAATATCAGTTGACTGTAATTGTGCATATTTCTGTATTTCTGGACTCCCTGTTCTGTTCTGTTGATTTGTCCATTATTTGGCAGTCCCAAACTTTTGATTACTGTAGTTTTATGGTAACTCTTGAAGTCAAGTAGTTGTCAGTCCTCTGACATTGTTTTCTTCTTCAATATTGTGTTGGATAGTTTGGGTCTTTTTTTTTCTATATAAAATTTAAAATCAGTTTTTCAATATGTACCAAATTACTTGCTGGGATTTTTATTGGGATTGTATTGATTATATAGATCAAGTTTGGGAAGAACTGACATTTTGACAATATTGAGTAATCCTATCCATGAACATAGAATATCTCTCCATTCATTTAGTTTTTGTTGTTTGTAGTTTTCTAGTTTTCCTCATAGATCTTGTACTTTTTTTAGACTTTTGCTTAATTATTTCATTTTTGATATTCATTTAATGGTGTGATATTTTTAATTTCAAATTGTATGTTGTTCATTGGAGGTATATAGGAAAGTGATTGACTTTTTATATTAACTTTGTTTCTTGCAACCTTGCTGGAGTTGCTTATTAATTTCAGGAGTTCTTTTGTTAATTCTTTTGGATTTTTCTACATAGATAATCATATCATCTGCAAAATGGTTATTTCTTTCTTCCTAAAATGCATAGTTTTTATTTGCTTTTCTCGACTTCTTGAGTTAACTACAGCTTCCCGTGCCATGTTGAACAGGGGCAGGAAGACAGGGCATCCTTGGCGTGTCCCGATCGTAGGGGGCGAACCATCTAGTTTCCCACTGTTCAGTCTGTGGTTAGCTCTAGGGTTTTTTATAGATGTTCTCAGATGATCCTAGGAAATTCCCCTCTGTTCCCAGCTTGCTGAAAGTTTTTATCTTGGGCAGGTGTTGGATTTTGTCTCGTGCTTTTTTGGCATCTGTTGATATGAAATATATTTTCTTTGGTCTTTTGATGTAATGGATTACATTAGCGTCGCTTAAAGACGAGGGTGTGTTCTGAGAAATGCTTCGTTACGTGATTTTGTCATTGTGCAAATGTCACAGAGGGCACCTTCACAAAGTGGAAATGCTCAGCACACACTTAGGCGGGAAGGGACAGCCCGCGGCTCCGGGGCCCCCTGGCTGCGCGTGACCGTGCGGAGCGCTGTAGGCGGCGGGCACCCCGCGGGGCGCGTCCGCATGCGCAGAGGGGGCGGTGAGGCCCCCGCGGCGGAGACGCAGACGGCGGGCGGGCGGTCGTGGAGCAGGGGCGCGCGACGGCCCCAGACAGCGCGGCCCGGATGCTCGCCCTCCGCGCGGTTTAAGAAATGTTTCTTCAAAATTAGGGTGATCGTTTTTAAAACTATATAAAAGTCTAACCAATGTACTATATACTTGAAACTAATTTAAAAACGAAACAACGAAACATGTTTTCGAGGTCTAGCCCACTTTGGAGTGGGCTTCTGAGCAATAGCATCATGTTTTGGGCTGACCATGCGGAGAGTTTATGTAACATTACTAAACTCTGCTTTGGACTTTTAAGTAACCTAAGTCTACTCTGTAAAGTAAAATGCCTTTCTTTAAAAGGTATAAAATCAAAAAGAAAAATAAATTGACTTCAGCTTAATAGAACTTTTTTACTTTTAAACTTTTATTTTTTTAAACCTTTGACTCTTGTAATAACAACTTAAACAAACACATTTGGGGTGACAAGCGTCATGGCAGAGTGAGCAGACTCTTGTTTTCTCCTCTTAAAATTACAAGTGGGACAGCATCACTCACAAAAGGGCCCTGCTCGACTACCACACAAACACACCTGAATGATCCCCACGGAGCACCTGAAGGACATATTGGAATGAGCAGGGAAGGCGGGACAGAGGGAGGACAGGGACAGTTAGTTGCCAGACACAGTCCGGTGCTCACCGTGGCTCCAGAGAGCGTGATAGCAATGGAGAACTTGGCGACAGCACTCACACTGTGTCCTGGAGTGTAAGAGAAACAAATAGTAGTCCCCCGGAAAAGGCATTTTCCCACCCACATCGCACAGACCCAGGCAGGGGTGGCGAGGAACCTTGAAACAACACAGCCAGCAGCCATTACTGCAAGGGGTGGAGGAGCCGCAGACAAACACTTGCTTCCCTAGCCCCACCCATCCTGGCAGAACCCGCTGGAAGCCGCGGAGACATGGAGACACCTCCCAGACAGAGCTGGGCCAGTGACCATTAGTAAAAAGGAAGCAGTGCTGGGAATTCGCAGAATCTGTTCTCCACCACTCGCCGCATTCCCCCGCCACGGCGGTGGTGCCCTGGAACTGGCGTGACCCCGTCTCAGGGGGGCTACCCACAGTCCCAGTGGCTATGCACCATTTTCCTTAACCTGACTGATGCTTCCCCTTCACCGTCCCAGAGGCGCAAACAGTGCCATTACGGGGAAACCAAAACTAGCGCTGTAGCGCCATCTACTGGAAAACAAAGCATCACACATCAACCTGCTGAATTGTTGAGGGTAAAACCTCTTCTAAATAAGAAAAGAGCTGACTACCTTAAATGTGCAGTCAGAGTAACAGTCTATCCAATACTCTGAACAACCAAGGTAACATGGGAACCCAGAAAGAAAGGAAAAGTCTCTCAAAACCGAATTCAAAGTCATTGAAGACTGTGACTTAAATAGCAGAATTTAAGATTGCAGTAATAACCCTCAACAAGATATAAGAGAACCCAGAAAGATAGTGCACTGAGCTCAGGAGTAAAACTAATGAACAAAATGAGTACCGAACAGATTAAAACTAAAAAAAATTTCTGGCGCTCTAGAGCTCAATAAATGAGGTGAGGAATACATTAGAGAGGATTGCACACCAGATGGAAGAGGGTATTAGTGAGCTCTAAGAAACCTAGACATGACCCTGGAGGATGAAGAGCGAGAACTAAGAGTTAGAACAAATGAAAGAACTTTACAAGATCTATCTGACTCTGTTAGAAAGTGCAACATAAGGATAGAGGTGTACCAGGAGGGAACAGAGAGCCTACTCAAAGAAATAATTAATAACTCAAATCCAAGGAGCTAACAGAACACCTAATTATGTCAATACAAAAAGACCATATTCAAGGCACATTATATTAAAACTGTCAAGTATTAACAGCATACAAGTTTCTAAAGACAACCAAGGAAAAAAGACTGTAAACACACAGGAAACTATTAAGATAATGAGATTTTTTTTTCATCAGAAACCTTACAATCCAGGAGAGAGTAGAATGAAATATTCAAAATATTGAAAGAGAAACCACTAGTGAAGACTACTGTATCCAGCAAAGTTATCCTTCAGATATAAAGGAGAAATAAAGGCTATCCTAAACAGAGGAGAGCTGGGAGAATTGTCCACCACAATACCTGCATTACAAGAAGTGTCGAAAGGGTCTCCTACCTGACACAAAAACACAAAAGTATATGACACCTGAGTAAGATGACAGCTAGATAAGGAGAATGCAACCCTTTTCAGGGTATTAGACACTTAACAAAGGTTAAAGGGGGAAAAGGCATTTTAAAAAGACCACAACTTCTGCAATTTGGAAATAAATGCACAGTGTAAAAAGAGATAATTTGTCACAACAAAAATATAAAAGGGGAAGCAGAAAAGGACAGAACTTGCACACCTGAATGAAGATAAGATGAAATCAAAAGAAAAAGGACTATTCTTTGTATGAAGTGGTTTTTTTTCTTTTTTTAGGTGAGCAACCCTTGGTTAACCTCACAGATTGCAAGGACCTTATTAGTTTACCATCCCTTATTTTTTACGCCTATGGCACCTGATCTTCCCAGGGGATCTCCCATCCAAATACTAACCAGGCCCAACTCTGCTTAGCTTCTGAGATCAGATGGGATCGGACATGATCAGGGTGGCATGGCCATAGACTGGAAAAAATTTTTTAATATAAATCTGACGGTACTCACAAAATCAGAATCTAGAGCTAAGACATGTAAACACATAAAAAAGAGGAAATAGAGGGGGAAATCATAGAAAACCCAAATAGACCAATCACTAGCAAGAAAACTGAAACAGTAATGAAAAGCCTCCCCAAAACCAAAACTTCAGGACCAGATTGCTTTACTGTTCAGTTCTACCAAACGCTTAATACCAGCCCTTCTCAGACCCTTCTAAAACATTGAAAAGGGAGGAGGGAATACTTTCTAACTCAGTTTGTGAGACCAGCGCTATCCTGGTAATAAAACCAGGCAAGGATGACACGAGAAGTTTACAGGCCAGTACCTTGGATAAACATAGATGCAAGAATCCTAAACAAAATACTGGCAAATCAAGCACAACAGTACATTAAAAGGATCACACCACGATCAAGGGGAGTTCGTTCCAGGCGTGCGGTGTTCATCATTTGAAAATCAATCAATACGATACACTCCATTAACAAATATGTGAAAACCAGGATAGATGCAGTGAAAGCATTTGACAAAATACAACATCCATTTATGATTAAAAGGTCATATATGACACTCGGCCAGTGTCATACCCAACAGTGATAAACTGAAAGCTTTTCTTTGGAACAAGACAAGGATGTCCACTATGGCCACTATTCAACAGAGTACTGGAAGTCCTAGTCAGAGCAGGCATGCAAGAAAAAGAAATAAAAGGCATCCAAACTGGGAATGAAGAAGTAAAATTGCCACTATTTGCAGATGACATGATTCTGTGTCTGGAAAACCCTAAAGATTATTAGAAACGATAAACAAATGCAGAAAAGTTTCAGGATACAAAATCAACATACAAAAATATGTTGGGTTCCTATACACTAACAAGGAAATATCAGAAAGAGATGTGAAGAAAACATTCCTACATATGGACAGTAGCAACTAAAAGGATAAAACACCTAGGAGTAACTTAACAATGGAAGTGAAGAACCTGTACACTGAAAAATGTAAGACATTGTTGTAAGAAGTTGAAGACACAAGGAAATGGGAAGCTATTCTGTCTTCATGGATTGGAAGAATTAACATAGTTACGATGTCCGTATTACCTAAAGCAACATACAGATTTAATGCAGTCTCCATTAAAACCTCAAAGGCATTTTTCACAGAAATAGAACAAAAAATTCTCAAATTTGTATGGAACCACGAAAGATCCTAATAGCCAAATCAATCGTGAGGGAAAAAAAGAACCAAGCTGGAGGTATTATACTCCATGACTTCAAACTATACTACAAAGCCACAAAATCAAAACAGTATGATATTGGCAGAAAAACAGACACAACTCCGACCAGTAGAACACAACTGAGGGCCCAGAAATGAACCCAAACATATTTAGACATCTAATTTCCAACAAAGGAGCTAAGAACGTACTGTGGAGAAAGGAAAGTCTTCAATAAATGGTGCTGGGAAAACTGGAAAACCACAGGAAAAGAATGAACCTGGGCTGCTGTCTGACACCGTGCACGACAACTCAGAATGGATTAAAGGCTCGAGTGTCAGACCTCAATAAAACACTTAGAAGAAAAAATAGGCACCAAACTTATCGACCTTGGTCTAAGAGGGATTTTTGGAACTTGACCTCAAAGGAAAGGGAAGTAAAAGCGTAAATGAATGAAATCAGCTACATCAAAAAAAGCTTCTGCACAGTGAAAGAAACCGTTAACGAAACAACATGAGAAGTACCCACGTGGGAGAGGATACTTGAAATGATACCTCCGGTAAGGAGATAATATCCACAATATATAAAGAACTCGTACAACTCAACAACAGCAGAAAACCAGTCTGATTAAGAAATGGGCAGAGGACCTGAATAGATACTTTTTCAATGGAGACATACAGGTGGCCGACAGATGAATGAAAAGATGCTCAACATAAGGGGAATGCAAACAGAAACCACAGCGAGAGACCACCTCACCCATGCTAGAAATAACGAGTGCTGGCAAGGTTGTGGGAAAAGGAACCCTCATACGCTGCCGGTGGCCGTGGAGATCGGTGCACGTGAAAAGATGTTCAACGTCATTGCCATTAGGGAAACAGACTGAAACGACAATGAAATATAACTGTACACCTATTAAAACGGTTTTAAAACTTAAAAATAGTGATGATGCCAAACGCGGGTGAGGATGCAGAGGAACTGGGTGAGTCACACTTAACCGATGGGAACGTGAAACGGAACAGCCACTCTGAAAGAGCATGGCAGCTTCTTAAAGAGGTCAGTGGAGACTTGCCATATGACTTAGCAATTGCTCTCTTGGGCATTTATCCCTAAAGAAATGAAAACTTAGGACCACCTGTATGCAGACATTCATAACACCTTTATTTGTAATAGCCCCAAACTGGAAACAACCAAAATGCCCTTCAGGGGCGAATGGTTGAAATTGTCTCCTATGTCCATGGGCTAGTCCTCAGCGATAGAAGGGGACGAGCTGCTGAGCTGCTGATGCGCGCGTGACCCTCGAGGGACCCCGAGGGCGTCATTCTGAGGGAAAAAGCCCGTCTCAGAATGTCACATGCGTATGACCTCATGCGCATAATATTCTGAAAATGGCTGAGTTGTAGAGCTGAAGGACAGACTAGTGGTTGCCGGAGGACAGGGACTGGGCTGAGGCAAGGCGGGCGGGGAGCGAGCGTAAGGGAGGCAGCACAAGGCGGTTCTGTAGGGACAGGGTGCTTCTGTGTGTTGGTTGTGGTGACAGTTACATGGATCCGAACGTGAGATAACATTGCCTAGAACATCTAGACGAGGCAAACCACACACGCACGCACACACATGCACACACGTGAGTCCAGTCCAGTTAGCAGTCGTGTGCCAATGTGCATGTTGGTTTGGAGTGCGCTCCAGCTGTACAGGATGGCATCGTTAGGAGGCCCCGGGCGAGGGGCTGAGTCTCTTTATACTACTTTTGAAACTGTGAGTCTGTAATTACTTAAAAATTTAAAAAAAATTCAAAACTTTACCTTTATCTGGGATGGTTTAAGCCTAGTTCTGCTGAAGGCAGAATATCAGGGAAAAGGAGACAAGCCACCCCCCAAATGCCACAAGGCCAGTGAAACCCACACATGGCACTAATAAAAACATCGATGCATGACATAGCACTTTCTATTTCTTTCGTGTTTTTTATTCCTTTCCTTTTTAGAATGACTTTTATGGGACAGCTGACAGGCATCAGCAGTGACTATTGGACACAGTGCCGTTGCATCCTTAGCGTTCTGCTGACTGCCCTTTTCCTGCCAGTATAAGCATGGGAGAGATGACAGTCACACTCTTGACAAGCTCACGGAGATGTCCCCGAATGTGACTGAATCCAAACGCCGAGCTTCCTCGGTTGTAAGGATGCCCCCGTGTCATAGAGCCCTTTCATTCACCTCGTTCAGCCGTCTGTGAACGGTGCCTAGCAGCACGTCCGACTCAGGTGGCTGCAGTTCACAAAATGTTTGTTTTTCCAGAGTTTCACTGACTGAGAACGCAGCATATTCATGCACGTGCACCTACAAAGTGAATGCTAAATATATTTAAAAATTCTAAATACTGAGGTATAAACTACAAAAAAGAGGAGTTGGGAAATGCAAAGTGCCGAATGGGCTGTGGCCTTCAGGGACGTTGTCGCGATGGGCATGGGATTCAGAGTGGGTTGCGAGACGAGTCGGACGGGTGCCACGCTGAGCAGAGGCGAGAGCCCGAGGTGGTCTGCTGACACGCGCAGCGCGATGACAGTGCGACTTGAAACCTGCTTTTCTATTAGATTGTGTTGTAGAAGTTACACATCTTAAAAGTTTTAAGCAATTTATCCCATAGTGCTACGTTCTTATAAGTATCCCCGCATCTGCTGTGAGTTTTAAGGATACTGCTGGCCGGCTAGGGCACATCTTCCTTACTTTGAAGTCTTGGTGTACAGAGCTCCTGTCAGCCGTGGTAACCTCAGGCTTGTTGCAATCAGTTTTTATGTTGAACAAAGGTGAAGGACATACTCATGGAACGTTAACAAGAGCTGGGATTACCGTGTTTTTGTTAGGCCTCACACACTTGTTTTCACATGTTGTTAATGTGTATGAATTTAATTTCTTCAGGGAAAACTTTGGCAGTCTAACCAACTTCCTGTTCCTATATGATGGTTGGTGTTTTTGATACTATAACTTTGCAGAGAAATGTGATTGGATATTTATCTTGCATCTATAAAAGCATTGTATCCGTAATTTTCATATTTTCAGGAGTATTGTCATGGAGAAATAGGTTGGTTTTTGCACTTCATATTAGGTAAAAGGCCTAGAGGTGATTAGGTTGGTTTTTGAAAGTTAGTTTGCTATTCAGTGAGTTTTATTTTGTATGGTATTAGAAAAAGTAATCTTTTTGTGGGGCAAATAGAGCTATCAGTGTTTGTTTTCCCAAAGGTGAATCAGCCACAGATACTTATAGTTTATTTGCTTTTGAGGTCCTTTTTGGTATATGATTTATTCAGTTTTACCATTATTTGGTGAATGAATACTTTCCCATACATTTATTGAATCCCTATTACATACACAGCATTGAACTCAACATGCGTAAGACAGAAGGAGGAATATGATACAGACTATCAAAGACCTAGTAGGAAAGAAAATACAGACACAGGTAACTGAAATAAGGCAGTTCGCCGTAAGCGCCATGAGCTCTGTAGGATGGCAGGTAACGGAGAAAGCTTTTTCTGAGTGGGTGATTGGGGATGATTTCATGAAGGCAGGAGCATTTGACTAATGCTTGTAAATGAATATTAACATGGCAGCCGGAGGGAGATGATAGGAATCCTGAAATGACAGCTCTCCCAAGGCTAAAGATTTTCTTTTTATGAACTGAGAAAATCATTCCGATACTAGTAAATGGTTAATAGCTAAACATTCCCATAAATACTAATTTAAGGTAAATATTGGTACTTTAATAAAGAAATCTTTTTCGTGTGATGGGTAATTGCCGGTTTTATGTTTTCAGGCCATGAATATTGTGGTTCCCTTCATGTTTAAATATGCTGTAGACAGCCTCAACCAGATGTCTGGAAACATGCTGAACCTGACTGATGCACCAAATACAGTTGCAACCATGGCAACGGCAGTTCTGATTGGCTGTACGTGTGATTCTTTAATCTGCCTACAGGTGTTGACTTTCTTCACGGTTTCATCATATTTGAACAGATGACCTTTGTACTACAAACACAACTTAGCATTTTGGATATTCACCATTTTATGAGAGGTTTTTTTTTTGATATGTGGTTTTAAAATATTCTTTGTATGGTATACTTTCCAAAAATCCTGTTAATAACAGTCTCATTTCCAAGTTCTGGAAAACAACATGAAATAAGACATTCAATTTATAACAACCACTTCTAATAGTTAGGCTCCTTCTAAGATACCTTTTCAGTACGGGTAGTTATTTTCCTGCTGTTGCTGTTAGCTGTTAAATAGGAAAGAGCTCAATGATGATATTTGTGCATTAATGCTTTATTAAATTATATTCAATAGCTGTGACACAGATCTGCAGTGTGTAAATTAGAGAATGTGATGCTTTGTGTCCTCATGCATTAGAAAGGACACTTTATGAGACACGGGTATACTAAAGTATACAGGGGTATACTTTAGTCAATGCACTTGATTTTCGGGATCTCAATTTTATCATTTGTTATTAGGGAGAATTGAATTAGATCAAAAAAACTGACAGTGTACATTTATGCACAATAAGGCCATATGGGCCGTTATTGACTAAAAATATCTAGTTGGAAAGAATCAGTGATGCAGTCGTTCATTGTACACTTTCTGTCCGCGTACCATTTTTACACTTGTATGATTCTAATGTTTTTACGCCCCCTTTTTTCTTTTGCCTGTATCGTTAGATGGTGTATCAAGAGCCGGAGCTGCCTTTTTTAATGAAGTTCGAAATGCAGTATTTGGCAAGGTAGCCCAAAATTCCATTAGAAGAATAGCCAAAAATGTCTTTCTCCATCTTCACAACCTGGATCTGGCTTTCCACCTGAGCAGACAGACAGGAGCTTTATCAAAGGCCATTGACAGAGGGACAAGGGGTATCAGTTTTGTCCTGAGTGCTTTAGTGTTTAATCTTCTTCCCATTATGTTTGAGGTGGCTCTTGTCAGCAGCGTTTTGGTGAGTAAAACATTTTTCATGACACGCTTTTATCTTATATTGTCATTGGAAGCTATTCTGGTATTTCATGCTCGTGGTTTCGAAGCAAAATTCTGTGGTGCCAGGAGGATTATGCAATTCGTTTGATTATTTTGCCATAAGCTCCAAGGGACTGTCCAAAATCTTTGTCATGTTGTTATTATAGAGCTGTTCGGTTCTACACATAGATCAGTCGTTTACCTAGGCCTTCCAATTTTGTTGTCAGCAGAGATTTTTTGTATAGGATTTTGGACTGTCATGCTCTCGTTATGTAGTATTCTCTTCACCACTCGTAACATTTGAGGCAGTTTCATATTTTATAATTAAAAGCGTATCTATCTACCTATCTGCATCTGTATATTTACATATCCGTATATATTGTTCATCTCGTGGCTCTTTGCACTGTCGTTATCAGCATTTGACAGTAGCAGCAATGTGACGAGTTCGGCTTGGCTTTGTTCCTTTGATATCTAAAGTAGGTTTTGTAAGATATTTGATTTCTCGCCCAATTGATTATTCGCTTATTCACCAACATATTTTTATTAAAATCTTTTGACTGAGATTTGCTGTTGGATATTATCAGTTATTTGACAAGAACAATGACTGTTCCTCGTTTCTTCTTTCGCCCTCTCCAGTATTACAGATGTGGTGCCCAGTTTGCTTTGGTGACTCTTGGGACCCTAGGAGCATACACAGCATTCACGGTTGCCGTCACACGGTGGAGGTAAGGTGCTCCCCAGAGGCCAGTCAGGGTTCAAAATTAGTTCCGCTTTTACAGCAAACGTTTCATCCTGTGCAAATCTTTGTGTTGCAGAACTAGGTTCAGAATAGAAATGAACAAGGCGGATAACGATGCAGGTAACGCTGCATCGACTCGCTGCTGAACTATGAAACCGTGAAGGTAATACGTTTCTACTTTCCTCTGCCGCCACACTGCCGCCTCGATTCAGATGGTATCTATAGGTGCGACAGTCCTACGTTATAGTCCTTTATTTTCCTTTCGTTTAGAAATTGCCCTCCATTTCCACCATTTTTGTGTGGTGCCATCAGAATTGTACCTTCTCAATTAATTTGTAAGCAGCAAGACCACAGTGAGCATTTGGGTGCAGAGTGAACACGAAGCTGACGAAGTTGGCATATAAGCTCTTGGCTCTGCCCCTTCGAGTGCCTAGCATAGTGCGTTCTCCCCGTTCATGCGTCATCGTGCATTGGCCACACGTTCCTGATGCGTGTCGTGCGCGAGGCGCGGGCTGAGGCCTGCGGTGGGGGAGGCTGCTGTCTAACGTTGCGCTGCGGGTCTGCTGGTCCGCTGCGAGCGTGAGCGCTGTGGACGCGGAGGCCCGCGGGGTCGCGCGGTTTCGTGAAGGAGGCGCCATCGATGGCGTTTCGAAGCTGTGGGTTTAATGGACTCAGCGTCCGGTCATGTTTGCGGGGTGAATTTTCCGGACTTGCCCGCGCTGCGGCGTGCGGGGGGCCCGTCTCCACCGTGCGGTGCGCGCTGCAGAGGGGCGGGCATCACAGGAGACCGGTTTCTAATTATACTTATAGGCAGTTGCTCTTTTGTGTGTTTTTGTAGTATTTTAATAATGAAAACTACGAAGCACAGAGATACGACGGGTTTCTGCAGACGTACGAGGCCGCGTCGCTGAAAAGCACGTCCACCCTGGCGATGCTGAACTTCGGGCAGAGCGCCATTTTCAGCGTCGGGTTAACGGCCATCATGGTGCTCGCCAGCCAGGGGATCGTGGCCGGTAAGGGGTCCGGGCTTCCCCGCTCGTAGATGGTTCACTAACCTCGAGAAGCAAAGGTTCATGGGGGCCGTGCACGTTAGCCGTCTTCAGCAAGCGCGCTGGATCACGCGCCTAGGATCCTTGGAGTACTTTGCTTTCTGCATCGGAACGCGTCCTCCTGATTGTGCGATCACGTGTGTTACTTCCTTCTGTTGAACATGAGTGCAGCGCCGGCGCAGCGTTGTCGGGGTTACTGCCTACGCGTTTCGCGGGGCTGCGTGCAGTCTGATTCTTTAAGGAGTAACTTTTCCTTTTAGCATCTAGTATTTCAAATTTCTCCTGTACACCTGAAAAGCAGTGTAATGGATTTAGTGTTTACTCCAGACGACTAAGACTCAAGCATTCTTTTTTTTTAGAATTATGAGTCATCTTTTAATGTTTCTATTAGTTTTTCTGTTGCAAAACATTTAAAAAATAAATAATGTCTGTACCCCTTTTTTGTTACCTGCCCGGCTCGGTTAGGAGTAATTTATTCACTGTGATCATAATACATGATTTACCATTTTCAAGCGTAAATACCCATTTGCTCCAATTTTTTAATATGTACTTTTAAATTTCTGTTTCACATTATAAAGAAACTAGTTAATGCCTTACGAAGAAAGCAAAGATTTTTAGTCTTCTATTTCGAGCCTCCCTTAAAGCATTGTTTTTGTGTATGTTCTGAATAGGGTATGGGCGGCCATTTCCCATCTACTTAGCGCGTATCAAGTGCCCTACGTGCCTAACTCATGGGTTAAGGTGCTTTGAAGTTTAAGTAGACCTAAGACTTGCTGAATTTGTACATTTGGACTGTATTCCAGAGCCATAGACTATAAAACTTCTCTATCTTAAACCGGAAAAGTGCATAACATCTAAATATCCTCTGCTTCTTCTGCCAACTGCATATTAAGGAACCCTCACTGTCGGAGACCTAGTCATGGTGAATGGACTGCTTTTTCAGCTTTCATTACCCCTGAACTTCCTGGGAACTGTATATAGAGAAACTAGACAAGCACTCATAGATATGAACACCTTGTTTACCCTACTCAAGGTAGACACCCGAATAAAAGTAAGTAATTTATTTAGTACCTTTTTAAAAGCACGTGAGCTTCATCCCGTGAATAGGGTTATTCCAGGGGAATATTCTTACATCGCCATGTTAGCAAGGCAATTCTTTTTTGCAGGAATTGGAACTGTAATGTGTATTAAGCTTTCACTTCTTTGTTTAGAAAGCTTATGTCGTTAGAAAGAATACTATACCTAGGAGCTAAATTTGGCTACCTTGAATTCTTTGTACTTGCACTTGATTTACTTTTGCTAATAATGATATAAAATGTGTGATTTTTTTCTCCTCACATCCTCGACCTCCTTACTCCCCTGTCGACCATCCCTCTCTCTACCCACCCCCGCCCCAACAATGCTCAGAAATCAAAGCATGAAAAGCATGCTTGGGAGCGGTCTAACCACTTATAAACCTCCTCCTTCCTTGTATTTTCTTTTTTCTCTCTGTGGCTTAGAAAATTGTCTGTATAGCTGCGCTCTAGGTGACGTGTAAACTGACCGTTCTTTCCTCTTCTGTGCTAGGACAAAGCGATGGTGCCTCCCCTTCAGATCACACCACAGACAGCTACGGTGGCCTTTGATAATGTGCATTTTGAATACATCGAGGGCAGAAAGTTCTTAGCGGAGTGTCTTTTGAAGTCCCTGCAGGAAAGAAAGTGGCCATTGTAGGAGGTAGTGGGTCAGGGTGGGTAATTAATTTAGTCATTTATAAAATTCTGCATAATCGATTCGTGATTTCCCATGTACCGTTTTTTCTCTATCATAGTATAGTTACTACTGCGGTTTAACATGGGTTTTCTGACGCCAATAGGTGCTAAATAACCTTTCTCCGTTTCCCATTTCAGGAAAAGCACGATCGTGAGGCTGTTGTTTCGCTTCTACGAGCCTCAGAAGGGTAACATTTACCTTGCTGGACAAAATATCCAAGACGTGAGTCTTGAGAGCCTTCGGAAGGCAGTGGGAGTAGTGCCTCAGGTATTTAAGTGAAAGACAAAACCTACTTCTGGGAACGTTCATTGGGTCGCTGGATCTTTTACTAGAGTAATTTGAATCCAAAGAGTCAGTATATGCTGCTTCGAAAGCAGTAGGCCCTACAGGTCAAATCCTGTTACCAAAAAGACTGTCAAAAAGTAAATGGAAAGTCTGCATGATGGAAAGATTTTTTAAGTCTTAGAAAGGTTGCATAAGATGGAGGAAAGACCCAGACTGGAGTCGGACAGAACTGGATTCTAACCCCAGCTCTAACCCTTATAAGTTCTGTGGCCTCGGGCCTCAGTTTCCTCATCTGGAAAATAATGGTACTGTTTCTCTTATGGAATTATTATGGGTTAGAGATAATATATGTAAGCCACCAAGCACAGTGTCCATCACATAATCATTCAGTAAATGAAAACTATTGTCATTTTGAACAGTTTTTGACATAGCGAATTTATAAAACTTACAAAGCAGTTTGGCTGCCAAATGCAACTGCGTGTACCTTGTTACAGTTCCTGACCCATAGTAAGCATGTAACAAGTGTTTACTGAATGACTTTCGGGGGAAAAGTAAATTCAGAATGAGAGCTGAGAAGCCAAGAAGGAGATGACTTTGTAGGACATGAGCTTTTCTTATGAGACACCTGGAATTAGCCCGGAATCGGAATCAGATGCCCAGGAGAACTGTGAAAAGGGTCAGACAGGGATGTGTAGCTTGGAAAAGGTCACCAGGTGATCTGAGACTCCCAAATGTTAGTGTGCACGACTCACCTAGGGAAATTATTGAAATCCCAGCTCTCTCTCACACGCCTTAGTCTCGTCAGGAGGGCAGTATGGGTCCCAGAAACCTTCATTTTTGAAAATGCCACCTGAGTGATTCTGATATAGATGATTCGTAAACTATGTGTTGAGAAACACTGATCTAAATGGTCTATCAAGTGAAGTGAATTCTGGGCTTTGTCTGCTGAGAGCTCAGTGTCCTCATCCACACAATTAGGTGTAACGACATTCCTGCCATTCTCTTGTGAAAAATAAAACATTTTATTCACTAAGAAAAAATGTATATGGTCACTAAAGGAAAGAAAATGTGCTCATCGTCATCAGATGTCTTAGCAATATCAACTGAATCCACAATGGGGTACCGTTTTCCCCTTATCAGATTGAGAAGGATTTCAAAATTCACAACATCCAGCTTGGGCAGGGCCGTGTAAAATGGCCAATTCATGTTTTTGTTTGTTTGTTTTTGCCATTAGAAGTAGACAGCTTTCTTGATGAACAAATTGGTAATATGTTCAAGAGCTTGAAAAATATTTATATTCTTTATTCTAATAATTCTGCCTCTAGGAAGTTTTAGTAAGGAAATAAACAGATGTGAACAGATTTTTATATGCAAAGATGTTCATTGCAGCAGTATTTATAATAGCCTAAGTTGGAAACAATATAAATGTCCAACAAATAAGTAGAGAGATAGTAAATTATCATTATAGTATCAAATGTCATACAGCCATTTGGAAATACAGTGTTTGTAAAGAATATTGAATGTTTTGGAAAAATACTCAGGTATAAAGTTTGTTGAAAAAGAGGATACCAAAATGAAACATAATATCTCAATTTTATAATATTAAATGAATGCATGTCAATAGAGAAAAAAGATAAGGGAAATATTTTGGTTAACAGTAGTTATTGCTAGTTAGTAGAATTATGGATTATTTACTGAACTTTTATCTTATTTTTATATTTTGAAAGTTTCCAGTTAGTATTTGTTTACTTTTTTTCACTATAAGATATTGAAAAATAAGTATTTTCCCTTTATAGAACTTTAAGTTCATTGGGTTCAAGTACCATATGAATAAAAGAAATTCTGTATTAATAGTAGGTATGTAAATGGTTAAAATATTACTTGAAATAATATCTGAAACTCTGGGACTGATTATGATGCTAAAGAAGTCTTAGTTAATTGAGTATCCTGGTTAAGGTGGACTAACGGAGTCATTTTCTTTCATCTCACTGACCATTTCCTTCTGACCATTTGGAGATTGAAAGATGCTCACTTTAAGAAAATTAGCTTTTGCGTGCCATGTCAGAAAAAGTTGTAATATCAAATGAATGGTTGCAGTGAACTTTCTCTAAAAAAATCCACAGTACATAAGTTTTTGTTATCTCTGTTTTAAATCTAATTTAGAAGCTTCTGAGAAACATATGAAGACATACTCAACCTCACTGGTACTTAGTTAGGGAAATGCTAATTTAAACAAAAATACATCTTTACTGTAAAGTAGCAACAACTAAATGTGCTTACAGGAATTCTTACAGAAATACATGGGTGCACAAAGTCATATACACGATGCTTTTTTTCCCAACATTCTTTGTCGTAGCAAAGATTTGGAAACTACTTTAATGTCAGTCAGTAGAGAAATGGAGAAATAAATTATATGTCCTTGGTATCATACAACCGTGAAAAAGAACGAGGTAGGTTTCTGTTAATGAGATGTACAATCTCGAGGATATGATAAGTCAAAAAAAGAAAAATTGCAAAATAACAGATACAGCATAGCCCCACTTGTGTTGAAAAAACTATATGTTTAGGCATGGAAATGCCTCGAAACAATCAGGAAGGCCACACGACGCGTCGTCTGCGGCAATTGGCTCTGGGCAGGGAACTGGGGTTGCAAGGAAGGGGTTGTCGCGCGTGGCTCCTCAGGCCTCTGTGTCTTGGCTGTCGCCTTCGTTTTAATCGCACGAGCGCCCGTGTCACTCCGCTGCAGGATGCCGTCCTCTTCCACAACACCATCTACTACAACCTGCTGTACGGAAACATCAGCGCGTCCCCGGAGCAGGTGCACGCCGTGGCGAAGTTGGCCGGGCTCCACGACGCGATCCTGCGGATGCCGCGCGGATACGACACCCAGGTCGGGGAAAGAGGCCTCAAGCTCTCAGGTGATCAGAGGCTCCGGGACCCCCGCCCGTGTCCGTGTGCTCCCTTCAAACTCCATCGGAGCCGTTTTCTAGAAAATGCGCTTGGTAGTGACTTGCGGATCTGTGCTTCGATCGGCGCTGATTCGTTCTCTGTGTTCTTGATGTTAAAGGAAAACCAAGAGCGTTATGTAGCTGAGGAAGAACTAAGAGAGAAGTAATTTGATAGTATCTCATCAGATGTTCCAAGTCATTATGGGATGATTTCAGTACTTTAGACCTCCTTGTACTTGATGTGCTTAACTGCTCTACTTTCTTTTTGTAACTTATTTTTCAATTACAGTCGACATAGGCTATTATATTAGTCCCAGATGTACAACATAGTGGTTGGACATCTGTATGACTTCCGAAGCGATCTCCCCATAAGTCTGGTCCCCGCCTGGTGCCACACGTTTAGCTGTCGATTCAATGGCCAAGTGAATTTGGGGGCTTGTGCATTTCTATTCAAGTGTTTAGTTATGAGATTGATAGGTGTAATGATGAATTATCCTCAAATGACTGACTTTTTTGGAGGCTCCATAAATATGTTTCTTTGCCCCAAATTATTTGAATTCCAAAGGATGGCGATATCTCATGCCTGAGAGTATGAACGCGACTCACATAAACATACTGCATCCTGTACATTTACTCTTTGTTCTGCGTTACTTTAGGAGGAAAATGTGTAGACGAGGGATGGGGTAAGGCAGAAAGCGAATAGGAGTACGATGTGTGAATTTTAACGAATCCCCTTTTCTCTTTGTTACAAATCACCTTCAGTTTTTACTTCTCTGGGGGCTCTCGGAGCGCACTCAGAGGAGCTGCTCCAGCATCTTCCAAAGCGCAGCGAAGCAGAGCACGACGAGCACGTAGTTCTGTGCACGCCCGATGGCCGCAGGCCTGCTGGCCGCCCTCCGGAGGAAGGCGGCTTTGTTCCCACTGGAGCGCGTTCAGGGCGCGGTGTGGGCTGGCATCCTGTGATAGCGAGAGCGCTGCGCTTGGCCGCATGCCCCTGGAGCGTGCGCTGTGACCTTGACCAAATCACTCAGTGTTTCCTTTCCGTTTTAAGATTCTGATATGCTCGTGACCCAGTAGCAAATAACTAAAGTGAGATGAGGGGTATTATCTAGTACCTACCCTTAACTTTGCAGAATACTGTGAAAATAGTAGCTTTTTGTCAAAAAGTCCTTGAGAGTACTGGCTGAATGGTACTTTTGGTGTTGAGATCAGTTTAGATATGTAGAGTTTCATGGCCTTAGGTTTTCAGGCCTCAGGTGTTGAATTCGTTGTCAGCTTCGTCGGTTGTCTAATGCTGAGATGGTTCCATCTCAGATCGCTGTTCATTGGGAAGTAACACAAAGTACGTGTGCGGCAACGCGGGCAATAAGGTAGTTCTGGTGAGAGGAGTGATTGCGGCATCAAAATCGCGACCCCCCCTCTTCATTCTTTCAGCTGCCGCAAAGCCAGAATCCCGAATGACATTTATGTCTCAAAGAATGTAGTTGGTCAAAAAATACATGAACTTTGGCTCCTAAGCAGAGTGAAATGAACAGCGATCGGGAGCAGAGGTGACTGTTGGAGGCTTTACTTGCTGGTGATATTCAGTGGAAATGCTAGAAACGTAACATATGTCTTTATGCTCTGCTTTGCTTCCTTAAACTGACATTTTTCTCTCACCAGGAGGAGAAAAGCAAAGAGTAGCAATTGCAAGAGCCATTTTGAAGGACCCCCAGTCATTCTTTATGATGAAGCCACTTCGTCATTAGACTCAATTACTGAAGAGGTAAATGATGGCGAACGTACAAATGTCTTTACTTCTCAATGTTTCATTTTCCTCCTAGGAAAATTGTGTAAAATAGCTTTCGTCTTTTGTATTTTGAATGAACTTCAATAGGAGGTGTGATAGATTGAAATGCGTGGTCCGTTTTCCCCACATAGCAGGTGTGGATGAATAGGAATGCCAGGTCGCATTGGACTGTCATATGGTCGTCAGTTTGCAGACACGCCCCCCCTCGGAACCGCGTGACACCTTGTTGTGTTGCCCTCGCATCTCACAAAGCCGTAGGGGTTGCCTAATTTGACAGAGGAGGAAGGTTTTAGTCTTTCTGCTGTTGCCACTTAACAGTTATTAAAACAAGTCATGGAAACGATTGTGACACGGTCCACACCAGGGTGTTGCGACACTGCTGTCACGGTGCTGGCCAGCAGCTGCCTTATGCTTCGTAACAACATCTTCGTATTAAGCACAAAAGCCTTGACAGCAGTGATGATTTCATGAACGGACCCCCGCGGTCTACGACCACCCATTGCCCGCCCACCCCCCCCCCCGTGCTGTACTCGGATATGTAGTAACAACGGCTGTTGAGGGTGGGCCTAACTTCAGTGTTACAGCTCGTGTGACATGGCATTTGCACGTGGATTCTGGGCACATGACATGATCTGCCCTGTGTTTAAAAACAGTTGCATTTCTGAGTGAATCGTTTGGCGTAAGGATTCGTTAGGGTCGAAGGGCCCGTCAGCAGGGCCGGGCCCCGTTCACGGGCAGCAGACGCATCGGCGTCCGAGAGCTTGACACCTGAAAACGTGTCATCGCGTTTGCTACAAATTAAGTCCCAACAGTCATCATTCAAGTCACACGGCTTTATCTCACAAAGCACGACCCAGTGAGATGTCACAGACACCCCCAAGATAACGAGTCACCAGCAGCTTTGGTGAATTTTAATGGCCCTTTTTAATAGGTCCAGAGCTCTCAATAGTAAGTCAGAGTTTAAATTCTCGAGGGTAACCAAAAGAAGTCCCCAGAAACATCACAGATTTTCCTAGATTCGGCCCAACACTCGTGAAATACAGGGTCGTCTTTTCCTGGGTAAGCACCTGCTCTTCATAACGTTATTTCTTTAATAATCACAACGTTCAGAAGTACCCGTGGGCAGCCACCGGGCAGATCCCCATCTCCCTTTCCGCCTCTGCCCCTCCACTGGCCAGCTGTGCTCACTGCCAGGTCTCCGGGGCAGCTGCGTTCCAGTGCAGCTCTCTTACACTTTCCGGGCGGTAAACAAAGTGCATTTCCCGGAATGCACTAAGGAGTCAGACGCTTCCGAAAAACAAGTTTTCTCAAGTCGCACATCTGCAGCCATCTCCGTTGTCTTTTCTGTCCTCTGAGTGTGAACTGTGCCCTTCGTCTCGCAGCGTCCTCGTGATCGTTTGCAGTTCCCGGGCAGCCCTCCTTTTGAGCCCCTCCTCATTTCGTTTTTGCTCCCAACGTCCTGTCTGGTGGGGCGCCAGTGTCACTCATTCAGCATTGTGGTTTATTTGTTTGTTTCGAAGTACAGAAAATATCCACCTTCTCCTCGACTTTGTAATTTAAAGAAATGTCGCCTGTCTTAAAAGACAGTTTTCCCGTGATAATATGGTCAGTCAGATTTGCTTTTCCATTTTGGTTGGTTTCTCCCCTCTTCTTTGTAAACGTTACATTAGTTCGTGATATAAAGTTTATATGATACAAAATTAATTGGCATTTTATACGTTCCTTTAAGGAATGTATGGTTATTTCCATTAACTTTACCTAACAGGTAGATCTTTTTTCCCTCCTCTTCTTCTTCTTGTGAAACCTGCAGACTATTCTTGGCGCCATGAGGGACGTGGTCAAACACAGAACTTCGATTTTCATTGCACACAGATTATCAACAGTGGTCGATGCAGATGAAATCATTGTCTTGGACCAGGTGAGAGATTTAAGTTTAAAGTTTAGTGTTTGAAGAGCATTCAGGATTGTTACAAACACAAGCGATTTAACATATCGTTTCTAAACAAATATACAGAATTCGTGTTCTTTGAGTGAGATGGAATGTGGGAGCGTTCTGTTTTTATTTTCTTCTGATAGGAAATAATGCACGCCATATCCAAGAAGGAGTAAACCAGATTAACTCACTGTTTATTAAAGTACTAAAAACCAAGTTAGACCACAAAATCATTACATCTTCATATCACAGAAGCAGGTTTTACAGGATGTGTATGCGTGTGTGTGTATTTCATAAGTTCTCTGCATTCATTTTTGCTCTGTACAGGATCTTTCCTCAGTGTATTTTATACTTTCATTTTCCTGATATTGGCACATATTCTTACGTCTGAAAGAAAATGATCATAAAGTGGTCATTTTCAAACATGGCCACTTTTCATTTTATCTTTTTCCTCCTGGGGAAAGGAAGAAGGTGGGCAGCCTGCTTTATCTCTCCTGAGCGAATGGCTGTGAGGGTTCTATCTAAATGTTCTGAACGAGTCGGCGACACGCAGGGACTGGTAGATTTGGAAATTGTAGTAGTTTTCCTTTTCTCCTTTCTGTAAGGAGTTCTCCTCACCCCCACCAAGACACGTTATCATAAAATTTCAGAATTTAGGATAAAGACAAGAACCTAAAGGTGAGAGGAACCGATCCTGGAAGGGGAATGGGCTGAATCGAACTAAGATTACCTAATGTAGTCGATTATGAGAAAAGTGGTATTTAGTCAGGTTTTATCATTCTGGAATAAAGTTTAGAGAGGTTTACCAATAGTGACACAGAAAAGTAAGCAAATAAAAAAAAGTGGCGGTTACTAAGGCCAGGAAGAATGAAAAATTATGTGGGAAGTATATAAAATCCTAGTGCCTACTTGGCTCATGAGGTACATACGTAGTTGTAATAAGGTGACGCTGAATGTGAACTTGCAGAACGTTTACACTCGCACCCGTGTTGTGAGCCAGTGGACACATGAGGCAGTGTAGGTGTTGAATCTCATATGCATGTGTGCGTGATTGACATATTTACCGGTTACAGAAAATACCACCTTGAACTTTTTGACCTTTTCTGCCCTTCGGAATGGAAAATTAAACATGAAGATTTTCTCGCTTTCAGTGACGTGGTTTACGGTACATGGAATTGTGCAGCATTTCGTTCCCTGGTGCTGAGGAGCGCATTCCCGCTTGTACTGTGGCGGGGGGGCGAGTGGGAGAGGTGGTGTTGTGACCACAAGTCTTTCACCACCCTTCAGCGTCCTTAGTTAGATCTAGTCTGTATCCTCAGTGATTTTGCCAGTCGTGTGACCTCTCTCTTTGTTTCTCTTGTTTTCGCATGTTAGGGCAAGGTGGCCGAACGTGGCACCCACCACGATCTGCTCGCACAGCCTGGCAGCATCTATTCAGAAATGTGGCACACACAGAGCAGCCACGTGCAGGGCCTTGGTAACTCCAAGTGGCAGGCAAAGAGAGAAAGCACGTCCAAGGAGGAGGAGAGGAAGAAACTGCAGGAAGAAATCGTCAACAGTGTGAAAGGCTGTGGAAACTGTTCCTGCTAAGTCGCGTGAAACCTTTCCTTTTCTTTTTTTTTGACTACATGTTTGCACTGAAGCAGAATTGTTTTATTAAAAAAAATCATACATTCCCATGATCTATACTCCTCCTTTTATAAAATTTATTTGAAGAGGGGATTTGAGCTCTGCATCTTTCACAATCTATTTAATGTATCTATATTTTTCCCCAAACGATTTTCTTGGTACTGCCTTAGTTCTGCTCAAATCATCATTTTTGTTACTATTTGACTGTACCCGTTTCCAGCTTTTGAGGGCTGCTAGCCATCTGATATCCATAACGAGATGCATCAGATTGGTTTCCAAATTTTTGCAGTTTTTCAAACCTCCTTTATGCTGATAATTTAGATGAAAACTGTTTCTTTAAATGAAAAAGAAAAGAGGACCGTGAGAGATACCTATACTCACATTCGACAAAGTATTTGCCACCTTTTTGAGGAAAAACGCTTAATTCTCCTGTTAGTTATAGAGATTGTTCTTCATCATCAGCCAGCATTATAGCTATCATCTAGTGGTGGGAATTTTATTTTTACACCAAATGAGGTATTGCTTTAGTTTGGGGCAAAATTTCTATATTTCTCTTTAAAGACTTCCAGACTCCGCTGTCATTTGAGAGTTGCCGTGCTGGCTGCGATCTGGAAAGGTTGAGAAGTCTGTGGCATTTTCCATTTCCATCTTAAATGCAGACAAAGAACTAAATGAGATGGTGCGTGCACACGTGTGCGTGCACGTGCTCACGTGTGTACAAAGCCACATGAACTTAAAATTTATTAACGACCTTTCGGTAAATAGGAGAGAGTTAGATGATCAGAGCTCTAACCTGTGTGGACATTTCAGAATTGCTTCATTGCAAGGTCCTCTTTTCCTTTTTCAGTAGTTATCTGAGTTCCTTTAAGCTCGCTGTGACAAGGAGGAGCCCGAATGAAATAAGCAAGTTTTACCTGCTGGAGGTAATTAATAAAATGTTAATATATGTTCACTTAGACAGTCCCCTCTTTTACAATTTGAATTTGCCTTAATTTGTTTGGTATAATCATCCAGTTTGAAAAACGGTGTATCTCATGACCAACCACATGACTGTCTATAATGAGGTTTTATTTCTCAGAAAAGGCCATTCAATATTTATTTTATCAGTTTATGGTTTTAATGTGTTTTAAATGATAAATTGGTATGGGTGAGACTAATCGTTTTTTCTGTTTTGTGTTATCATTGGTAGGTAGATTCTAAACTTATCAGACTTCTGTGTTCAGTTTCGTTCTATAAAGGCAATTTGAGAAGTAGCTTGAAACCAGCGTCTCACAGTTAGCGTTTAATAGCAGAGGAAGTGTTCACACTGAGACGCATAACCACCTGCAAACTGGGGAGGGGGTTTTTTGGAAAAAAACAAAAAACTTTCTTACTCTGAAGTCGCAGACATTACTGCTCTTCTGAAGGAAAGAGAAGCACTTCCTTCGCCTAAATCGGCTGTTACTAGAAATGTGGTTACTCTAGACAGAAGCGTTGCTTCTGTTAATTCCTTCTATACATTTCCAGTGATGCTGATGAAAAAGATTGAGCTTCGTTGTATTAGCAAGCAAGACTGAAGTAACCTTTAGTAATACCCATTTTGAGTGTGAACAGTGGTATTCAGATTAAGTGATTCTGTGGTGTGAGAAACATTTAGTTGAAGAAGGGTCGGCATGTCTGTAGGGTGGGTCATTTCCCCACTAAGAGGTTTGAAGCTCTTCTCTTTTCATGTGATCGGAGGTGTTTTCTAGACCATTGTGTCATTGTGGTCATTAACCAATAGTTTTTATAAGGGCCATAACTAAGACTTAAATTTTTTTCTCTAATTCCATCATATTAAGGTAGTTCCCTACAATGAAATAATAAGATGAATTAAAATGAAAGAAAAGCTTTCTAGGGTGGGTCACTCAGAAGAAATGGTGAGAAAAAGGGCATTTGTTCTAATTACAATATCACATACACAAAAGGATAAAGTGTATACATTTCTATACAGTGCTGCAACATAAATTTTAACATTTGAGATGAATAAGCTGCAGTTTTGGAATATAATATGGGCTCTGAAAATGGAGCAAAATGGTAGGGTTTTATTCCTTCTATCTTGTTATTGTGCAGATCGAGAAATTTACTTTCTTCCTGAGGGAATCCCAATTTACAAAAATTAAATCGAAACCAAGGTAATTTGGGATCATGAGAACTGGGCCAGATGCCTTCCTGAGGTTTTTAACATAGAAATATCTCGGTGAGCAGATGGGCTCATTTGGAAATTGAGGGTCATTTCTGAGAATCAGAAGGAAGCCTTAGCATTTGGATAAACTCAAAATGTGCATTTGCTTTCCCTCTGCATGGATGTGTACCTTTTATATACCTTAAGGTAAATATTTTGCCTTTTCCATCGGATATTGACAAAGCTCAGTTTGTGAAGATAGCTGGTTTAAAAATGTGTTTTGGCATTAAAGACAAGATATTCAAAGATGATGTGATTCCTTGTTTCTGGATCGCTTTTCCCACACCACCAGCTTGCTCCCGTCCTTCCTCACTGCTCGACGTCTCAGAGAGGAGCAACTTTGCCAGTGGACGTTCGTACTTCTCTTACCCTGTAGTTTTGTCATAGGCCCTTCTTTCTGTTGTGGATCAGTCGTGAAAACACTTAAATATATTTGTCATGACAACTTCCTGATATTATAGCAAGGCCCCTTCTTGCCTCACTTTGAGTATATAGATTTTGAATGTAAATGGTATATTGAGTGACAATATTAAGTCAAATAAGCTGTTTAAAACTGATTAGTTAAGACAAAATGACTCAGCGAGATAGGCCCTTTATGACAGTTTTATTGTCATGGCAATCTGTGCAGATAATCAGTACTAAATAAACAATACATCTTTGTGACTAGCAATGAGTGTCCCATTGAAGCAAGTCTTTTCTTGCAGTGCGTACGGAGAACTGACACTTTGTCATTCACACACTCAGACGCTCAGAGTGTGGCCTTGGAGCTATACCCACAAGGTGAACACTGGGAATTGTCTCAGAGAGAAAGTAATCACTTGCAGAGCTTAAAATATGGATAAAATGGTAGCAAATTATACAGCTTTCACTTAGCGCTAAGCTGTCGTATTTTGGATGGCCAGTCAGTGAAAGGCAACTTTCTGTTGCCCCCAGTTTTTCATTTCTAATGATCGGGAAGGAAATCTTTGCAGTGGAGAAATGTCTTGACTGCAAACCGTGCATGAAACTTGCGTTTTGACTGGCTGGAGGGAGTTGGAAATGAAGTACCTGTTCTAATTGCAAACAGGTCGGGCCAGTTTGGGGTTTAAAGTGGCAGTGGATTTCCGTATTTCATGATCTCACACAGCTACGGCAGGACGTTTCACCCACAGCTTTCTGTTCAACTTCTACTTCATAAAATAGGGTTTCAGAATTAGGAGGAATTGAGGAGTCCTGTAACACAATTTCGTCGTTCTCCAAATGCGGACGCTGAATGTCAGAGAGAGTCACTGAGGCCAGGTTGGCAGGAAAACCCTGCTTCCTGGCACGCCGTGCATTTCTCAGGTTGCTGGACCATATTCCCCCTCGGAAGTTACGTTTGGAACAAACCGCTGACCCTCGAACGGCACGATCCGTGTATGATTTGATGCGCAGTGTTCGAACCCGTGTTGTTCAGGGGTCAGCTGCGTATCGGAGAGCGAGGCCCCCAGACCGGTGAACTAAGAGCTCCGTGATCCCCTGTGCGACAAAAGAACAGCTTAACTATAAAAGTTAGCTGTTTAAAAAGCAGTCATTCAGTCTCTAGCAAGTGTCCAAAGAGCATATGTACATATTTACAGAAGGAAGCAACCATTCCAGAAAACCCGCCGGCTCGGCGGGAGCAGCGGAGTCTGCGGCACTCCCGGCCTCGCTGGCCCTTCGGCCCACATGGCGGCGGCCGCCTGCGGTTCTCGGCCCCCCGACCCTGTGCTACAGAAACTCTGCTCCAGGCGGACACGGCCACGGGCCCTGGACCCGTCTTCTGCCGCGCAGCCCCGCCTCCGCGAGCGGGCCGGTGGTCGTGGGGCCGTCATCTCTTCACCCGGCTTACCGAAGGTGGAGGTTTTCACTCGAGGAGAAGAAAATGGAAAATGCCAGGGGCTGCCAGCACGCTGTGCCCGCCCCGCAGCACCACATCCCTGGTGCGACGAGGACAGAGTCCCACAGCTCTGCCTAGGGACTGACTTCATTTGAAACAGACCGTGGCAGCCCCATCTCTAAGGACATCGTCAAAAACAGCGGAGACCTTGGTGGAGAGTGGTTAGGAGTCACAGAGAGACACCGAGAGGCAGCCCGAAGGAGCCCTCCTGGGGACTCCGTCATCTCCGGGGACTGAAAAGCCACTTAGCACAGTCAGAGCAGAACGTGTGACAGGCTTAAGAGCGTTTCCCAATTCATGCACACCCGTCAACACAGGGCACAGGTTCTGCTACCAAGAGAAACTTGGCTGAACACTGGGCAATAAGTGGTTCTGACCCAAAGGCGACTCCCGGAAACGCAGGCTTGAAAATAAAATCACACTCATCCTTGGCCATCTGGACAACGATGCGTCTGTCTAAGGCTAAGTCATCTCAGAACAGAGAAGTAACCTCCAAGCTACTGGTCCCTGGCTGAACGCCACTCAAACAGAAACTCCCTGAACTACATTAACAGCATCCAAGCACACGCATCTAATGGCAAAGAGTAAAATAAAAATCGTACTGACCAATAAGTGCCTTATGCTGACCCAGGGTAGGCAGCTAGAATACAAGAGACATCATCAGGCTTCACACGTGAGGAGAAATAAACAACCAAGCAAACAATGACCCCCAGAGGAGGACGATCATTATCCAGAGTTGTTACAAGATTCCGCGTAGTGTCCAGTTTAGAACAAAAAAATATAAGACATTCAAAGAAACATCAAAGTGTTGCCCATACACAGGGGGACAAAAGCAGGCAATAGGCACTGCCTTTGAAGGCCCCCAGTAGTGGGTGTAGCAGAGAAAGATTTGTCATTAAGAAATAGAAATTATTTTTAAGAGAACCAAATGGAAATTCTGGAGTTGAGAAGTATCGTAACTGAAATGAGAAGTTTACTAGAGGAGCTTAATAGTATATTTGAGCTAGCTGAAGAATCAGTGAACTCGAAGATAGTTCAATAGAGATTGTACAGTCCGAAGAAGAGAGAAAAATAAAAACAACCTCAGAAGAATGTGGGACATCATTTAGGATGCCACCATATACATAATGGGAGTACCAGAGTAGAGGAAAGGAGCAGGAAAAAAAATCGGATGGACAGAAACATCTAAATTTGATGAAAAACATTAATCTACATATCAAAAAACCTCAGCACACACCAAGTAGGTTCAACACAGAGCTCACATCCAGACACATGATAGTCACATTTTAAAAGCTAAAGATAAGGAGAAAATCACGAAAGCAACAGGAGACAAATGACTCATCACATACAGTGAAACCCCAATATGATTTCCAGGTAGTTTCATCAGGAATGATGAGAGCCAGAAAACAGAGGGATGATATCTTCCAATTGCTGAAATTAAAACAAAAAACAAAAAGGCTATCAACTAAGAATATTAGATCCAAAAGTATCACTTCAAAATGTAGGAGAAATAATGGTGTTACCAGATAACAAAAAGAAAATTAATTGCTAGTAGGCCTGTATTATAAGAAATACAAAGGAAATTCTTCAGGCAGAAAGCAAGTGACGCTAGACAGTAATTCAGATTCACACGAAAAAACAGCACCCATAAAGCACTCATGTAGGTACTTATAAAAGACAGTATAATTGCATGTTTCTTCTTTTTCTCTTAGGGGACTTAAGAACCTAAAAACTTCTCAAGTTGACTGAGAAAGCAACCGCATGAAACGGTATGTGTATTATTCTTTTGTCAGGGGTAGCAACACAGGTGTCTTGTAGTAAGGAAATTATACCAGATATCTAGAATCTACAAGAAGAAGTAAAAAGAGCCAGAAATGGTATATAAGGTGGTTAATGTAACAAAATACAAATATACGCCCACTCTTGGATGTTTTAAACAATATAAGATCATATAAACTAATAATTATAGCTATACTGTATATTGTTGATGTAATAACATGTAATATGTATAATGATAGTACAAAGAGGTGGAACTAATAAGTGTATAAATATGAAGTAAATTCTAATAAGTTTGGATATATATTGTAAGCCCTGGAACAACCACTAAGAAAATAACTAAAAAAGTATACTTCAAACGTTAAAGAGATCAAATGTTACAGTGGAACCTACCTACGTGATAGAAAAGAAGGCAATAAAGGAGAAATAGAAAAAAAAGACAGGAGGCATAGAAAAAAATTGGAAGATGTATACCCAGTCATATCAATAATATCATTAAATACTAAATTATGAAGTGTTAAAAGGCAGAGATTGTCACATTGAATTAAAAAGATCAAGATCCATCAGATAGTGCTATCTGTAGGAGTACTTGATATTCAAAGATACAAGTATGTTGAAAATAAAAGGATGGGGGCAGGAAATATATATATATATATATATTATATATATATATATATTTCATATATATATTATATATATATTTCACATATATATTATATATTTCATATATATTATATATATATTTCATATATATTATATATATTTCATATATATTATATATATTTCATATATATTATATATTTCATATATATATATATATTTCATATATATATTATATATATTTCATATATATATTATATATATAATATATATATACACACACACATACACACACGCCATGCAAGTACCAATCAGAAAAGAGTCGGAGTGCCTATGCTAATAACACAAAATTAAAACAAATGTTACGAAAGTGAAAAAGGGACATTTCAATAATGATTAAAGAATCAATCTGTCAGGAGGATGTAACAATTTTAAACATGCAAATAAGAACCAATCAAAATAGATGAAATGAAAACTGACAGAAGCGAAGGGGAAAATAAGCAATTCAGCAGGAATGGTGGAGATTTCAAGGACCCACATTCAATAATGGATAGAACAACTAGGCAGAAGATCAGCAAGGGAAAGCCTGGAACAGCACATGGAACTTTCTTCAGGGTAGACCGTATGCTGAGCCATAAAACAAGTCTCAATAAATTTTAAAAGATTGAAATCATACAAAGAATGTTCTCTGACCACAATAAAAATATTAAAAATCAATGATAGAGGAGGAAAAGTTGGGGACATAAGACGGAAATTTAAAAACACACTTTAAGCATGGGTCAAAGGAGAGAAACTAGAAAATACTTTGAGAAAAATGTATGAGATGCAGCTAAAGTTGTCAATAGAGGGGAGTTTACAGCTATAAATGCCTAAATTTTCAAAGAAGGGACATCTCAAATTGATAACCTCACCTGCCTTGACAAAATAGAAAAAGAAAAGCAAAAGGAAAGAAAGCATAAATTAGTGAAATAGAGAATATAAAATCAGTGGAGAAAATTGACAAAACCAGAAGTTGGTTCTTTGGAGAGATGAACAAAATCTTTTAACCAGGGTGACCACTAACAAAATAGTAAAGACTTAAATTAGTAAAATCAAGAATGAAAGAGAGGGTATCACTACCAATGTTACAGAAGTAATAAAGACTGTAAAAGACTATGAAAAACTGTATGCCAACAACTTAGATAACAGGTGAAATGGACAAATTCTTAGAAAGGTACAAACCACCAAAACTGACTTAAATAAGAAACCTAAATTCCAGTCCTGGGTCTGATATTTGTTGTTGAGGGACCTTGGAAGGATAATGTCTCTCCCTGTACCTCACAGGAATCGTCTAACAGAGTAAGAATGTATGTGAAAACATACTGAATTCCTTAACATAAAAAGTCGACCACCACAGCTAGACGTAAGAAGAAAGTTATCTTTTATTTTCTGATCCAAGGTGCCCCATTTCTGTGCCACACATTTTGAGAGCCGTTAAAGTGTAATGTTTAATGCATGTTACAAGCTATGGACCCTGCCAAAAAAATCAGGTGGTCCAATGTAAAAACAAATGCGGGTTATTTCTTACCTCTACTAAGGCACCAGCCACCCTTCCAGTGGGTTACTCAGGCTTATCTCCTGTTCTTTTTCTTATCTGTGCCACACCAAACTGTAACCTCCTGGACAGCGGAGAGCATTTCGTCCACCTTTGTAACTCCCACAACATCTAATAAGGCCCTTGCTTATGGCTCAGTAAATGTGTATTAAAATACACTCATTGCGACGTTGGCATAGAGCTCCTCACCTTTTAATTCTTGTAATAGCCTTGCGAGTGGCCTCTTTACGTCCAATGAACAAGTAAGGCTCTGAATTAGTTTTCCATTCCTATGCTTCTCTTCCCAGCTTGTTCTCCCTATTCCTCTGCACATTTAGGAGGTCATCAGACTTTATTATCATATATTAAACTAAGAAGCTGTTCTAAAACATTTGGCCTTTGTAGCAAAAAAAAAATTCTCCATGTGCAGATGTGAGATGTAAGTTTCAAGGAAACCTTAGGAGTGCCCAATTTATGTTAGTGTGAAGCTTGCGTTATTTTAAGCTCTAGCATCTTCTGTTCCTCCATTGATTGCCCAAAGACCTCAGAACATATTGGAACGCTCAAAGCAACATTTTGTAGCAGATATATGAATGATTCACAAAACTCCTTACTTTAATTCTTTATTTTGTTTAAAGTCAGATGTGTCACTTCGGTCTCTTACAGATGTCTTCAGAATCCCTCAAAAAACAGTATTTTGCCAAATTGTATTACTTTACCCTGGCTCATTCATTCAAACAACAGATATTTGCTCCTAGAATATCTCCCGTGGTCTTCATCCTCTTGCGCTTATTACCTTACCTAAAACACCCACCCCCATTCATTATTTTCAAATGGAGGTTTCGATGCCCTAAGGGGTCTGTACCTTTACCTTTACCTTCCTTCCAGGCCATTAATCTCCCATACCCCAGTGCTATCAGCATGATCTTCCGAAAACATGTCTAAACTTGGTGCGACTTCTTCATAAAATCCTAATTCGTCAGCCTTACGTTCAAAACTCCCCACATTTTTTACTTCTCCCTCTTGCCCTTGTTGAAGTTATTCTTGGCGTGCTCTAGTCCCTTGCCTCGTAAAGGTTTATCCATTCTTCATAGAAGGCCCTAGTAAAATCATCCTTCAAAAAACTTACGTTTCTATGCTCAGTTTAAATTCTTCTCTTCTGACCCCATACTCCCTTACACTTAGGACTTGTTGTGGATGAAAAATAAGTTTGTACTACCAGTCTAGTAGGTCTTGGTCATTAATACTGAGTTTTTATTGCTGAAAATGATTCTATGCTAAGCAAATGGATAACATTTGCTTTCCCTCTCCCTTTTGGGAAGGTGAAAGGGCATAAAATATTTTGAGAGACAATTATTAAAGTCATTAGGTTCCCGGATAAGAAAAAGCTAAAGCAGTTCATCAGCACAAAAGCAGTATTACAGGAAATGTTGGAGGGACTTCTTTAAGAAGGAGAACAAATTAAAAGTATGAATATTAAAATGGCAATAATATACCTATCAATAATTTCTTTAAATGAATTAAATGCTTCACTCAAAAGTCACGGGGTGGCTGAATGGGTAAGAAAACAAGACCGTTACACATGCTACGTGCATGAGACTCTTCAGATCAGAAGATACACAGACCGAAAAGAAAGCGATGAAAAAAGACATTTCATGAAAATAGAAACAGAAAAAAAGCTGGGGTAGCAATACTTAAACCAGACAAAATAGAATTTAAAACAAAGGCTAGAACGAGACAAAGACATTTTGTATACAGTAAGATATGGAAATAACCTACGTGTCCACCAACAGATGATTGCATAAAGAAGCTGTGGTACACGTATACAGTGGAATATTACTCTGCCATAAGAGAGTGAAGTCTTTACATTTGCAACAACACGTATGGACCCAGAGGGTATTATGCTAAGTGAAATAAGTTAGAGAAGGACAAGTACCGTATAATCTCATTTTATATGTGGAATCTAAAGAGCAAAATAAACAAAACAGAAGCAGACTTACAGATACAGAGAACAAACTGATGGTCATCAGATGTGAAGGCGTGGGGGGCTGGATGAAAGGGGGGAGGGATTAAGAAGTGCAAATTGGCCGTTACAAATAGTCACGGGGATGGGAAGTCCAGCAGGGGAGTATAGTCAATAATATTGTAATAACTATGTACGGTGTCAGGTGTGTACTAGACTTATCGGGGTGATCACTTCATAAGATATGTAAATATCTAATCACTGTTGTACACCTGAAACTAATATAATATTGTATGTCAACTGGGATTGAAAAAAATGTGGACGTCATTAGGCATATATGGGACTCGAAAGAGTCAGTGTTTTGTTTATTACTAAAGTATAGAATCTTAACAATATCTCGTCAGTGTTTCCTCAACCTAGCAAATGTGTCGTGATATGCTGAGCTGTGCTTTATCCATCTCTCCAGTTATTCTCACAGACAGGAACTAAGCTCGTTTATGGACCTTGCAGGATTAACTTCCTATCACCGTATCACTCAGCATTCTAGTTTCCTCAGCAGGAAGGTGCCCAGTTCCTACTCGCTTCACCTGAGTTATTATTCTAAAGGTTTCCATTCATGGACTCCTTTTCGCTCTCTTCTGGAATCAAGCAGTCCATCAGCAAGCACCCATGACTGGATAACACTGCCAGTTTAGAAACATACATTCAGCAAGTATCAATTAAGTACTTATGAAATGTCCATTCCTGTTGTAGGTCATTGGAGATTACAGTGCTGGATAAGACAGACATAACTTCTGCCCTCACGAAGTTCACATTCACCATCAAGGTGGCGGTGTAAGTAAAGGCTGTGCTCACCTCCCACAACACTGCAGTGAACACTTTTCAAATTAGTGTTTTGGATTTCTTCAGATACATACCCAGAAGTGGAATTGCTGGGTCATGAGGTGCTTCTATTTTTAATTTTTGAGGAGCCTTCAAACTTTTCCACAGTGGTCATACCAATTTTCAATCCCACCAACAGTGTGTGAAGGTTTCCTTTTCCCTACATCCTCGCCAACACTGCTGTTTGTCGATTCATCGATGATAGCCATTCTGACAGGTGTGAGGTGATATCTCTTTGTGGTCCTAATTTGTGTTTCTCCAAGGATTAGTGATGTTGAGCATCTTTTCTTAGGTCTATTGGTCATCTGTATGTCCTCTTTGGAGAAAAGCCTATTCAGGTCCTCTGCCCTTCTCTTCGATAAGGTTGTTTCCTTTTTCGTTATTGAGTTGTTTGAGTTTCTTATGTATTTTGGGCGTCAACTCCTTATCGGATATATCATTTGCAAATATCTTTTCCCATCCAGCGGATTGTCTTTTGTTGTGTTGATGGTTTACTCTGCTGTACAGAAGCTTTTTAGTTTGATGGAGTCCCATTTATTTCCTTTTTTTCTTCTGCTTCCCTCGCTTAAGGAGACATATCAAAAAAGATATAAGAGCCACGTCAGAGAGTTAGCTGCCTATGTTTTCCTCTAGGGGTTTTGTTGTTTTAGGCCTTACGTGTAAGTCTTTAATCCGTTCTGAGTTAATTTTTGTATATGGTATAAGAGAAGGGTCCCGTTCCATTTTTTTTTGCATGTGTGTGTCCAGTTTTCCCAACACCACAGGTTGAACAGAATGTCATTACTCCAGTGTATATTTTTACCTCATTTATCATAGATTAGTGGGCCATGTAAGCGAGGGTTTACTTTTGGACATAGCACTTGGCACAAAGCAGGCACTTGGAAAATATTTGTCAATGATCAGTCCTTCAACAAGATAGTCTGGCTATTGAGGTTTTCAGCAAAGTCACATTGGCAAATAGATAGAAATTTCATAATCACCTGGATTCAGATGCTCACAATGATGGAACTAGGTTTTAATTATCAGAAAGCTTCTTATACAGATGAAGAGGAATTATTTTCTCCCATTAGACAAATTCATTTTTGAGAAGAATTTTGAAAAATATTGAAAAATTAATCTATATGTATATAAACATAGGAAGTTAAAGATGAAAACTGAATTCTTTACATAAAATACTTTCGGGTTTTTTGGATGAAAAGAGACTTGATTTTTTTTAAAAAATTGTGGTTAGCTCACACATACACACACGTAACACTAAGTAAAAAATCTGAAAGTTCATATATATGTCTTGTTAAAATAATTATACATGTTTTAGCAAAGGAAAAAATTCTCAAATAAGTTGGTTGTTTCTGTTTAAAATTAAACACCTCAATTATCTTTTTTAATACAGTCTGGCAAAAAATAAACCCACCAATATTCATGATTAACCTGCTGAATAGTAAGTAACTTGCCTCCCAGTGACCTCACAATGTATCTACTTCAATTAGCTTTGGCAAATGAAAAATCCATTATTTAGTTTCCTTATGTGGATGTAAAATCAATCTGAAAAGAGTAGAAAGATGAGTCATTGCTTTAAAGTATGTTAGTGTGTACTTTTTAAAATGAAGCCTACATCTACTGCTGAGTTAAAGCACCTGCATTAAGGCTATAGCAAACAACAGGAAAGCACTTTTCCAAGAAAAATGTCAGGGATGTTGTAGTTAATAACCTGATTCATGAGTCAGTTAGAGGGTTGCTCTCAGTGACCTCTAATTTCCCTTCCTGAGCCAATATTTTATGGTCGTATGAAATCAAGTCTAACCTGCGATTTAAACATATTTACTTTAAATGAAATCTGCCTTATCACAAAGCACATTTGCAAATCAAAATCACACTTTCAATGCCTTTCGTTGCAAAACCAGAGATGGGCTTCCATAATAGGAAGAATTGGGACCAAGTGATAACTTTAAAAGTACACACTCAAGAATGCAAGAACTCTTTTAAAATAACAGGTAAAGGGGGGTCATTTTTTGATAAAGTATTAATAACAATTCTCAATAGAAATTTTAAAAGTCTGACTAGTACCCTGCCTTGGAAAAATGAGAATAAGATCAGAAACTACCTATCTCTATGCTCAACGTCACTAATCATCAGAGAAATGCAAGTTAAAACCACAGGGAACTATCACCTCACACCTGTCAGAAGGAGCATCAGCAATAAGTCAGCAAACAACAAATGTTGGCAAGAATGAGGAGAAAAGGGAACCCTTGTGCACTGTTGGCGGGGACGTAAATTCGTGTAGCCACAATGGAAAACAGTTTGGCGGTTCCTCAAAAATTAAAAATGGAACTACCACATGACCCACCATTTCCACTTCTGGGTATTTATTCAAAGAAACCCAAAACACTAATTTGAAAACATATATACAGCAGAGTTATTTACAATAGCCAAGATATGGAAGCCACCCATGTGGCCATCAGTAGACAATTGGATAAAGAAGGAAAAAATGGAATATACTGTGGAATATACAATGAAATATTACCTGGCCATGAAAAAGTGGAATTTTTTTCTATTCGGGACAACATGAATGAGTCTTAAGAGTATGATGGAAAGTGAAATAAGTCAGACAGGAAACAAGTCCATTTCTAATACCATCAAAAATAAGATACTTAAAATAAATTAAATGAAGTACAAACATATTCTGAAAACTATAAACCATTGTTATATAAGAAATTAAAGAATACCTACACAAAGGCACCCCATAGAGCAGTTGAGGCTAGGTGGTCCCTGGTGTTACAGAAGAGTGAATATTCTAGAGTCGGCAAAGTACATTCTAAAAAGTAAATTCCTGGGCAGAGGTTAGAATATTGTAACCTAGGTATGTCCAAGCGCAGTTGTCACAGCTGAAGCTTATCTTCCGCCATTTTCTTCTTTGCGGCACTTAGCTGCAGCCAGTTCCGCCACCACGGCCACCACGGCCACCACGGCCAGTGTACTCCGAAGACGGCGCTTCCACCGGCGCCTCGTTTTCTGCATCACGGATCTTTGAGCCAGGCGTGCCTCCAGTTTTCAGGCTACGTTTTTCAAGAAAGCTCCCAAAGCAGGGATGTCTCATCTTTCTTATATCTGCTCTGTTTTTGGCAAAAGAGCTGTCACTGTTTTTACTCCTGTCACACGCTTTTTAAAACTCTGGCTTGAGTGTCCCGAGATCTGGGCCAAAGAACAAGCTAAGTGGTAGACATGGTAACCAGCGCTCTATTCAGCTCCACCTTTCTCACGCTCTTGATCCAGCCTCGCGGGCCTCCATTCTTTTTTTTTTTCTTGGTCTGAGTTCTTTCCCAGAAGACTTCTCAATCTGTTGCCTAAACAGATGCCATTCCATCAGTTCTCTAGACAAGTCTCAATTCTATGTTAAACAGTATGTGCTTAAGCTGAGACCACCATAACTGAGAGAATTCTTATCCAGTCATTAATTAATACCTTATTTACCAAACATCTATGATGTGTCAGGCCCTATTCTAGACACTCAGGAGTTAAAGGTGAACACAGTGCGATTCCTGCCCTCAGGGAGCCTCTGTCTTGAGGGGAACAGACAACGAATAAGATGTTATAGTAGTTGTTATTTCATTGCAATTGAGCTCCACAGGAAAATCACAGGCCGCTGGGAGATGATTTAATAGGAGGATCCAACCAACCAACAACCAACCAAGTTTGCGTTCTCATATTGCTTACATTCTAATGGCACAGGAGCCAAAAATAAAACAACCAAAATATATAAAATGTTGGTACGTTAGATGGTAAGTGCCAAGGAAATCCCAAAGCAACAAAGCACGATAAGGAGGGCTGATGAGATGTGCTTCGGATGGGGGTGGAGTGCAGTGTGCACCTCCAACTTTCCAGAAG